>CAJQZJ010033886.1:2578414-2609939 GCA_907164525.1 Lophiomys imhausi | reverse complement strand
TGTGTGTGTGTGTGTGTGTGTGTGTGTGTGTGTGTGTGTGTGTGTGTTCACCCATATGTTTGTGCTGGTACACATGTGACAAAACTTTTCCTGGGGAGATGCCACACACCCATCTGCCTACCCCAGATAGGGATCCCATGGTAAACAAAGTATGGATATCACCAAAGTCCAATTTGGTTACTGGCGAGTTTTCTTGGGGTTCCTTAAAGGAGGAGAAATAAGTCAAAGAGAGCTGTATCACCAAAGCCCACCCCTGCATGAGTCACAGCTCAAAGCTGGGACCTAGAACACACAGCACAGCCCGCAGGCAGCCCAACAGGTTTGGAGAGTGTCTCAGTCGGCCTAAGCCTCTTACAGGCAACAGGTTAGTTTCTGCTTCTTCCAGGCAGCTGGTCTGGTCTTAGAGTTGTATTTGAAAGCTTGGTTTCCTTCAGTCTGAGAGGGAACCTTAGCTTTTATTGTTTGCTCTGGCAGGGAGGGGACTAGTGAATCTTGTTAGTTTCAGGGACTTTCTGAGGGTATTTAGTGTTATTTACTCTCCTGCTTAAGGAGCTTCTCTACAAAGTGGAATGTTTCAGTCTGTTACACAGCAATGTACATGTGTATATAGAGTCTAGCAATGAGCCTCAGGTGTTCCTCAGGAAGAGCCTCCTTGGTTTTTGAGACAAGATCTCTCACTGACGGGGTGGGGCTTGTTGATTAGACCATGCTGGCTGGCCAGCAAGCCCTAGAGATCTTCCTGTCTCTGCTGTTGGCATTACAGGTGGATGATACCATACATGGCTGTGTGTGTGTGTGTGTGTGTGTGTGTGCGCGCGTGCACTACGATTCTAACTCAAATCATCATACTTGCACAGCAAACACTTACAAACTGAGCTGTCTTCCACCTCGTAAGTTAAAAGTTCCTTCTTTTTAAAAAAATTGTATGTGTATGTGTGTGTACATGCACATGCGTGGAGGCCAAAAGTCAAAGTTGGGTAGGTGTGTTGTTCAGTTGTTCTCCACTTTTTTGTTGTTTTGTTTTTTGAGACAGGGCCTGTCACAAAACCTTGATCTCACCAATATGGATAGGTTGACTGACTCTAGGAGTCTGCCTGTCTCAGCCTCCCTAGCCCTGGGTTGCTGGTATACACTGATGCACTTGGTGAAAGGTCTCCAGTCAGCTCCAGTGTGTGAGCATGGCTCTGGCAGGCATTGCCCCTCTCCCCCATCCCCTCTGCCTTGTTAAAAACTGTTAGATTCTATTCCTAAAGCTAGCCAAGGTCTGTTCCCTTATAAGCTCTTATTCTTCCTTCTGAGGCTGACCACCAAGGTCCAGCTATCAAAGTATTGAAGCCCAGCAGTCAAAAGTCCCCTTTGGCTCACCTAGTTAACATGCCCAATTAAACACCTCACCCTAACATAGGGTTTCCCCTGTACCTTTATAAGCCGCCATTTTCTCATGTGCCATGCCTGTCTCCTCTCTATCCAGAGGCAGGTCCTTTGTTGTCATCTCCACTCCACCCCCTGGGGAAAATAACCCTTCCCCTTTTCCAGTTTTCCCTTCCCCTTCACCACCTCTTTCTCCTGTCTTTGTCTCTTATTCCCTGCCCTCTGACCCTCTGGGGCAAATAAACCTTTGTGCTGAGAGCTTGGTCTTGGAGCCCTGAGCCAATGCTTTTTGTGTCTACACTGGGGATCTGAATTCACTTCCTCAGTATTGCATGGTAAGTGCTTCACCAACTGAGCCATCTTTCCCTAAAAATTATTTATTTTTAGAGTATATTGCTAATTATTGTTTAACAGAAAACATAATTTTTTATGAGTGAATGCTATTTTGTATATGGCATAGTTTTTCTAGGTATCAAAATAACACATTTCAGGCTTTCGGACATATTACAACTAACTTTTGTTTCATTGTATCAGAACTTATGAAGTTTTGTGTTTACAACTTACTTTATATTACAAAGATGTTTTTACATTTAGATTTTAAGGGCTCCCATTATGGCAGTACTCATGCAACAGAGCAAAGTTGTTTATCTTGCGACAGCCAGGAAGCAGAGAGGCAGGAAAGGACTGTAAGCAAGGTTTGTCCTTTAGAGATATCCCTCCCCACCCCCCACACTCTGTGACCTGATTATTCAACAAGGCCATCCCTCCTAAAGTTTCCACCACTGCCCAAAATAGCACCACAGCCAGGATCAAAGCCTTCAACACATGAGTACATGGAAGGGATTTCATATTCAAACCGTAACAGACTAACAGTGAATTACAGTAATCCAAATGAAAATATATGGTGCCCCAGAATTTGAGTGGTTGTGGTAGAAAAATAGAGAGGGGGAAAGATTGGTGAATTATTTACATTGCAAGGCCAATGGACATATATGGTATGGAAGAGATGTGTGGAAAAGGAGCTTACCAACTGGCATAGCTATAGGTTGAAGTGAGCATTGCAGGAGGGTAGCTCTTCAGTGTAGCTGTACATGCATTTTGTATGAAAAACCTCTGAGAAATCCAAGAGAGCTTCCAGGCAGACAATTGAATGGTGTAGCGTGGCACTCAGGAAGTCATCCGAACTTAAAGTAGAAATGTCTGGATGTCTGCATACAGGGAGTGTGCAACTGTGCATGGGTGAGACATCTAAGGAGAAAGGATAAGACCAGAGAGAGGTTCAAGCCTTTAAGAATCTCAAAGTAGCTCGGCCTAATGCTTACTAAATATGACTAATTGTAAACAACAAAGTAGACCCAAACAAATGGAACATTGATTTTGTAGCGATGGCATTGCTAGTAATAGTTTAAAGTTATTTTCCCAGTGCTATTTTAGCTCTGTTTTATAAAGTGTGCCCTAGAAATTTGAAATTCATCAAGAATTGTGGTGATTCTCCTCCAGGATATACAGCTGGAAGGGAAAATGATCAGAGTGAGGTGAGAACAGAACTTGGCTCAGCCATTTTATTGTGACCAGTGCTAGACCAGCATTTCTAGAGTCTGCCCAGATCATTTTACTATAGCTATATTTAAACACAGCACCATTTTTGGAAAAAAGTATTCATTTAACAATGAACTCAGCCCCACAAGTTAAGTAAGATATGTTTACATTGAAGTTCTTAACAGAGTACATATGACTTCACCGTAATAGGGGTTCTTGTTGACTTAGTAAAAATGCTCAAGGCTGCCGGGCGGTGGTGGCGCACGCCTTTAATCCCAGCACTTGGGAGGCAGAGGCAGGCGGATCTTTGTGAGTTCGAGGTCAGCCTGGTCTACAAAGCGAGTCCAGGACAGCCAGAGATATTCAAAGAAACCCTGTCTCGAAAAACCAAAAAAAAAAAAAAAAAAATGCTCAAGGTAAGGGTCTAAGGAGAATGACTGAGGTAAACATAATGCCTGTTGGAGTTAGGATTGGCCTGGCACTTTGATAACATAAAGTCACTTAGGCTGTTATAAAGTACAAATGACATCACTCATAAGAATGGGTTTTATGAACTTGGAAGCAGGTAAGTCGACAGTCTAGCTCTGCCAAGACAGGGTAGGTAAGTCCTTCATAATTCCTGCTCTACAATCAATGTCTGTCAGAGAAACGGGGCCAAACAGCTGAAGATTGATGCTGTAATGTATGGAGAGAAAATGGGAACTGTCGAGGCAGCCACGGGTATGTCATTTCTCAGTTTTGGAAGCTGCAGGCCCTGCACTTCCTATATAATCAGATATATTTATCCCTCTCAGGTCTCTGAGGTGGTTGAAGAATAGATAGCTAGAGTCACATAGTTAAATTTTGAGTTGTTTAGGAATCAAGATGGTGTTCTGGATCTAAGAAGATGTTTTTAAAATTGTGATGCAAGTTAGTATGAAAGCTGAGTTAGATAGAGAACTTTAAACTCATGGAGATAGATAGTAGAATGTTAAAGTCAGGGGCCAAATACATATGGACTGGACATTGAGAATGTATGCTAAGCCATGTAACTCTCAGAATTGTGGCCTATTTATTTCAGTTGTTTTGTACTGTATTAATTGTTATAAGAGAAAGAACCATTTGTTGGACTGAAAGGGGGAGCTGTTGGGGGGAAAAAGATCTACCTTAAACTAAAAAAAAAAGGGTAGAGGATGGGGGGGTTGAGGGAGAAGAGGGTGGAAGGGTGGGACAGGAGGGGGGAGTAGGGAAGGGATTGTGATTGAGATGTAACTGGAAGAAATAAAAAATGATAATAAAAAAAGAATGGGTTTTATGGTCTAGGCATCTGGAGTTAGTGTTTCTTAATATGAAAATCCTATCTTTCATTTTGAGTGCATGTCTGGATCTGTTTCTTGTCACCTCCACTTGTCAGGTTTGTACCCCAGCTGAAGGGCGCTTAGGCCACAGTCTTGGGGCAGTTCAGGGTGATGATAGAATGTGGTCTTAGAAGTAGTCCTGGTTCAATGTAGGCTAAGTGAATTTTCTAAGTCCAGCAGCAGACCTTTTGTTGAGTTAGAAGATTCTTATAGCCAGTCTTTGGGGATCTAGTGGAAGTGCTCAGGAATTATCCTCAGGCAGTGGGAGTCTTTAGAGTTGTTGATATGAGTCTAGCATCCTCACCTGGAGATAGGCAGCCCTTAGCTGCAGGAAGGGTGGAGTTGGTGTCATGAGTCAGGGCTCCCTACCTGAAGAAGAGGGGACAGAGTGGGGGCTGGAAGACAGGTGTGGGACACATGGTCTTTAGGTAGGTCATATGGGTGGATAGAGTTGCCAGTGTGGGCCTAGGGACCTTGCCTAGAGATAGGGCTACAGGGTTCATAGTGGGCAAGAGTGGAGTTGGCTGAATCTGGGTTCTGTACGTGAAGGGGGAATAGAAGGGCAAGATTTGCTTTTGCAATGAATGTTAAGTTTAAACAAAACAGGAGTTGGGATTGATTCGAGGATCAAATTGATAAACATTGAACAACTAGAGGGATGGAGTGCTAATAGCTGAAATGAGAAGAAATCTTCAAGTGTGGTGAATTGAGGCAGAGATAAGCTCAGTTGGACATATCTCCACCTATAGGTGCAAGTTCCTTATAAGTTCCTAAATAAGTTGAGTTTAGGAGAGAGGTTTGGAGATAGAAGTTGTTATATAAATATTAATTGAGTTTAAATATATGTGTTTAAAGAGCTGGGAAGATGGCTCAGTCAGTAGAATGTCTAGTATGCAAGCTTGAGAACCCGAGTTCAGTCCATAGCACCACAAAAAGCTGTAACCAGAGTAGACATCTATAGCCTCAGAACGATGAAGACAGACAGAAGCTTGTTGGCCAGCTAGCAGTGGGCTTCAAGTTCAGTGAGACCTGTTTCAAAAGGCAAAGTGGAGGCTGGGTGTGGTGGTGCACGCCTTTAATCCCAGCACTCTGGAGGCAGAGGCTGGGGGATCCCTGTGAGTTCAAGGCCAGGCTGGTCTACAGAGTGAGTTCCAGGACAGCCAGGGCTGTTACACAGAGAAAACTTGTCTCAAGAAGCCTTAAAATCAATCAGTCAATCAATCAATCAATCAATAAAGCAAGGTAGAGAGCAGCAACTGAGGAAATCAACTGGCTCTGACTCTGGCTTCTATAAATATGTGTGCACACATGCATGCATCCAGTGATCACACAAAAAACATTACAGAAATTTGAGACTTTTTGTTGCATAGATGCTATTTTAAAGCCACTAGACTGGATACGATCATTAAAGCACTATGTTTAATAGTGAAAAGAATCATGAACAAAATCTTGTGTTTTGTCGTGGGTGCTGTGCCACATTTATCTTCTTAGTTTGTTTCACAACACTTAGTATTGCTTTCTGGCCAATAGGAAACTTAAGGTTTTGGGTTTTTGTTTTTTTCAAATCATATGAAACAAGATTTTTTTCTTTCAAATTTTAAAAGTTTTTCACTGAAAGGCTGTTGTTTCTCTCCACAAACCCCCACTACCTTTGGAATAGTAAGTTATATTGGAATATAGTTAACCCAAGAACAATAAACATTTTTATATCTTTAAGCATTATTTGCTTATTCTTGAATTAATAAACTTATTTTTTAAATTGTTTTAGGAATGATTTGGTCAGACATTAAGAGACTCTGGTATGAAGGGTTGGAAGACTTTTTAGAAGAATCTCGTAACCAGCTCAGCTTTGTCATGAATTCCCTTTACTTGGCAACCTTTGCCCTCAAAGTGGTGGCTCACAACAAGGTGACTGTTTACTGCCAATGAAAGATACATTTATTTCAAAAACTAACATAACTATGTATGTAATGCAGAATTAATAAAGACCCATATCTATGTTTGGTATATTTTCATTTTAAGATAATCTGTGTGAATCTCGTTGCTCACTTTTTCAGTATTTTGAATGGTTTATCTTTTCATTGATGGTTATCTGCCATATACCACGCTTGTCATTGGATATACTGCATCTGATTTATCCTCACAGTTAATGGTTACCTACCATATGCTAGGTTCCATGGTTGATGTTAGGTATACTGTGTCTAATGTCTCACAGGAATTAAGACAGAACAGACGTCCTTATCCTCATTTTGCAAATAAGAAAATGTCTCAGAGATATTAGTTACTTACATAAGACTATATAGTTTTTTTTTTTTTTGGTTTTTCGAGACAGGGTTTCTCTGTGTAGCCCTGGCTGTCCTGGACTCACTTTGTAGACCAGGCTGGCCTCGAACTCACAAAGATCTGCCTGCCTCTGCCTCCCAAGTGCTGGGATTAAAGGCATGCGCCACCACCGCCCGGCTCGACTATATAGTTTTTTAAAAGATGATTTAAATCCAGGTCCTAGGTATTTTCTTTCTACCAAATGTCTTATTTCTTCATTTAGCTCATACACTTAAAAACTCTTACAATTTTACTTTCATCAATATTCATGCTTTCTCAAAGCCAGAAAGTGAACTAAACTATGTTAGCTATGGGGAACTAACATATGTAGTATTTCCTGGGTTTTTTTTTTTTTTTTTTTTTTTTTTTTTTGCTATTTGTAGATTATAGAAAGAGCAAAGTGACTCTATCAGCTTACTTAACATCTGTTTCTTTAACTGATAATAGTATGCAACATATTGGTCACAGAGATTCAGTGACTGAAGTGAGAAATTACTAAAAAGTTGAAATTGGTCATATATAAATGAAAATGGTCATATACAAATGCCTGATAGATTGGGCAGGTTTGAGTTTTCAGACTGATTTCTTTAGTTCTAGAAGTAGTTTTCTAATCCACACAGGGCATTTTGAGAGTGGAAGAGCGCACAGCTAACAGTCACACAGAACAACTTCCTTACAGTCTCAGCAGGACAGGTAGACACCCCTGCTGTCTAACTACAACAGTGGTTTCTTTTTTAACTTGAAAAGGGGGTGATTTTTGTAGTTTGCTCTAAATTCCTGTATCAAAGGACGAGGTTTAGTATGGCATCTAATTACAGCATACATTCTCACAATTCTGGTTATAGAATTAGAGAAACTAGTCAATATCTCATTCATAAAATGTTTAATGATAAGTTTTATAACTTGTTTAACTTCTTTCAAACCAAAGAATTTCTGGTAAATCGCTGCATATGAAGTAGTATTTCCTAACATACATGGAAATCTCTTGTTTGGCTAAAACATTATTTAGATCTCCTACAAGAAGACAATTAAAATAGTTTTCTTTAAGACATTTCAGAATATTTCTCTTCATTTTCCTGATTGACCTTTGGTTTCTCTTCATGCCTCCAGTTTCATGACTTTGCTGACCGGAAGGACTGGGATGCATTCCACCCCACACTTGTAGCAGAAGGGCTGTTTGCTTTTGCAAACGTTCTGAGTTACCTTCGGCTCTTTTTTATGTATACAACCAGCTCTATTTTGGGTCCATTGCAGGTAAATAAGGGTCTTAAAAAATGTTTATTACATGTCACTACTGTTGTGTCTGCTTATCCACTTCAACACTGTTCTCATGATGTTAAAACTACACTTGGCTTTTGAAAATGATTGGCAAGACTTGGCTTCTGGCTCATTGACAATTTTTTTTTTTTTTTAAGAACTAAACTTTGGGGCTGTGGAGATGGCTCAGTAGTAAGAGTACTGTCTGCTCTTCAGAGGTCCTGAGTTCAATTCTCAGCAACCACATGGTGGTTCACAACCATCTATACTGGTATCTGATGCCCTCTTCTGGCATGCAGGTATACATGAGATAGGGCACTCATATACATAAATATTAAAAAAAATTGAAACTTAATCAAGCTGTGTCCTATTGGCCTCCTCCCTTTATTCTTTGCCCATAGATATCCTTAAAATATTGTTATGTTTCACAGAAAGGAATAACAGAAAAGTCTGGTTTTTATAAAAATAAATTTCATATTTAAACTTTGAAAGATAGTTAGCTTTTTAAAAATTATGTTTATTTATTACATCAAGTTACATCTCCATCATAGTGCCCTCTTTCTACCCCTCCTGGTTCCACCCTCCCATCCTCTCCTCCCTCTCCCACCCATCCCACTCTTCCCATGTGGAGTGTCCCTACAAATCAGCCCCTCTCAGTTCAACAATCATATGAGGGCTAAGAGGTTCCTCTTGCACTGGGGGCCTACATGGTAGCACCCCTAGGGCAAATTGTCCCATTAATAGGTAACAAAGTCTATGTTCCTGATCCTTTTGGTGTGTTGGTTGTAGGATAGTTATCTTGTACTATATGGCTAAAATCCAATTATAAGTGAGTAGATGCCATGTGCATCTTTCTGAGTCTGGGTTAGCTCACTCAGGATGAACTTTTCTAGTTCCATCCATTTGACTGCAAATTACATAATTTCCTTGTTTCTGATAGCTAAGTAGTATTCCATTGTGTAAATGTAACATAGTTTTTGTTTGTTTGTTTGTTTTGTTTTTTACCCATTCCTCGGTTGAGGGACATCTGGGTTGTTTCCAGTTTCTAGCTATTATGATATAAGGCTGCTATCAACATAGATGAGGATATGTCCTTGTGGTTTGGTGAGGAATCGTTTGGGTGGATACCCAGAAGTGGTATGTCTGGGTCTCGAGGTAGGGCTATTCCAAGTTTTCTAAGATACTTCCAGACTGATTTCCAATCAAAAAATGGGAAACAGAGCTAAACTGAGAATTCACAAAGGAGAAATCTCTAATGGCAGTGAGACATTTGAAGAAATGCTCAACATCCTTAATCATCAGAGAAATGCAACTCAAGATGACTCTGAGATTCCATCTCACACCTGTCAGAATGGCTAATATCAAAAACTCAAATGACAGCACATGCTGGAGAGGTTGTGGAGAAAGGGGGACACTCCTCTGGTGCTGGTGGGAGTGCAAACTTGTACAATCACCATTAAGGATGTTAAGCATTTCTTCAAATGTCTCACTGTCATTAGGGATTCCTCCTTTCTGAATTCTTGGTTTAGCTCTGTTTCCCATTTTTTGATTGGATTATTTGGTTTCTTGGTGTTTAATTTCTTGTGTTCATTATAAATTTTAGATATTAGCCCTCTGTCAGATGTGGGGTTGGTAAAGATCTTTTCCCAATCTGTAGGCTGCCCTTTTGTTCTAGTGACAGTGTCCTTTGCTGTACAGAAGCTTTTCAGCTTCATGAGGTCCCATTTATTGATTGTTGGTCTTAGAGCCTGAGCTATTGGTGTTCTGTTCAGGAAGTTGTCACCTGTGCCAATGAGTTCGAGGCTTTCCCCCACTTTCTCTTCTGTTAGATTTAGTGTATTGAAGAGGGCATCAGAAGATGGAAAGATCTCCCATGCTCATGGATAGGTAGGATCAACATAATAAAAATGGCCATCCTGCTGGGCGTTGGTGGCGCACGCCTTTAATCCCAGCACTTGGGAGGCAGAGGTAGGCGGATCTCTGTGAGTTCGAGGCCAGCCTGGTCTACAAAGTGAGTCTAGGACAGCCAGAGCTGTTATACAGAGAAACCCTGTCTCGAAAAACCAAAAAAAAAAAAAAAAAAATGGCCATCCTACCAAAAGCTATATACAGATTCAATGCAATTCCTATCAAAATATCAACACAATTCTTTATAGACCTGGAAAAAACAACTCTCACATGGTATAACAAAAAACCCAAATAGGTAAATCAATCCTGTACAATAAAAAAACATCTGGAGGTATCACCATCCCAGATTTCAAGCTGTACTACAGAGCAATAGTAATAAATACAGCATGGAACTGGTATAGAAACAGACCAGTGGATCAATGGAATCGAATTGAGGACCCAGAAATGAACCCACACACCTATGATCACTTAATTTTTTGATGAAGGAGCCAAAACTATACAATGGAAAAAGGACAGCATCTTCAACAAATGATGCTGGTCTAACTGGATTTTGACTTGTAAAAGAATGAAATTAGACCCATACTTATCACCTTGCACAAAAAGTGGATCAAAGACCTTAAAGCTGACACACTAAATCTAATAGAAGATAGTTGGCTTTTAATAAGAATACTTTCTGTAGGATAATATATTTTATTATATATTTAAATATATATAATACATCTTTTTAATGTATAGATGTGTACATGTGAAATGAATGACAGTAATAATAGAAATATCAGACTGAGAGAAATGGAAATACACTATTGTAAGGCTTTCTACTATATATAAAGTATTGTGTTACCACTTGAAAATAGGCTGTGATAAGGTAAAGATAGGTATCATAAGCCCTAAGGCAATGTATGAGATAAAGCAGTTATAGTTAATAAGCCAACAAAGGACATAAGTTGGCATTTATAATTATCAAAAAAGACAGAAAAGGAAAAAGAAAAAATGCCTAGATGGACTTAAGAGGAAGAAATAACTTGATAGATGTAAACAGTTCAGATGCCACCACAATCTTTCTCAAATACACTGCCAGATGTGTCACAGCTGTACCCCACCATCTGGTATCAGTTTCTGTCTTAGGGTTTTTTGGTTTGTTTGGTTGGTTTTGTTTTGTTTTGGTCTGACACCATGACCAAAAGGAACTTTGGGAGGAAAGTGCTTATGTAACCTTACAGTTGTACGTCTTGATACATCATTGAAGGAAGTCAAGGCAGGAATTTTAAAGCAGGAACTGAAGCAGAAGGTATTGAGGTGTGCTGTTTCCTGACTTGCTCCTCATGGCTTCCTCAGCCTACTTTCTTACAGCACCCAGGACCACCAGTCCAAGAGTGGTACCACCCAAAGTGAACTGGGCCCTTCTTTATCAATTATGAATTGAGAAAAATGCCACCGGACAATTTGGTGGGGCCGTAACCTCAATTGAAGTTCCGTCTTCCTATAGGACTCATCTTGTGTCAGCTTGACATAAAACTAACCAGTACAAACATCAACATGTAATTTTTTTATTCTAGGACTTTATAGTTTCAGGTATTATATTTAATTCTCTTTTCCACTTTGAATCTGTGTGTGTGTGTAACGTAAAATTTGTATGATGTAAGATAAATGCTCAGTTTTACTGTTTTTCATGTGGATAATATAGTAATCTTTCCCAGCATCATTTGTTGAAGAGTGTTCCATTTCCTTAGTGTGTTTTCTTGGTGCCCTTGTTGAAGAGAAGTTGAAGTTTACTTATTTTTAGTTTGTCTCATAAGTCTATGTATCAGTCTTTATGACAGTGACATTCTGTTTTAATTACTGTGATTTTATATGTTGGAATTGAGAAGTGTGTTATCTTTAGTTTTGTTCTCAAGATTGTCTTTTTTGAGATCATGCAAATTTTACTATATATATATATTTATGGTAAATATATTTATACACACATATATATATATGGATTTTGACAGAGTTTACCCCACCTCTGTAAATATTTTGATAACATGGACATTTTAACAAAGCTAACTGCCAGTTTATGAATATCTATCTCTCTGTGTGTTCTTCCATCTCTTTGTCAGTGATCTGGGGTTTTCATTGTGCAAGTCTTTTACTTCAAAAGTTAGATCTCTTCCTGTCTTGTTATTTTTCATGCTGTTATAGGAGGAATTTCCGTCATACTATTTAATCCTTTTCAGATGGTTGCATTACTAGTGTATAGAAATGCATCTGTTGCCTGTTCATCTTGCATGCTGAAACATTTACAGATTAATTTCTGTTTCTTAGTTCTCACAGTTGTAGGATGTTTGTCACTTTCTCTCCACATAAAATCATGTCATATTCAAAAGGAGATAGTTTCACTTTTTCCAATGGATACTTTTTTTCCTTATTTAATTGTTTTGAATGGTGGCACAGGCCTTTAATCCCAGCACTCGGGAGGCAGAGGCAGGTAGAACTCTGTGAGTACAAGGCCAACCTGGTCTACAGAGTCCAGTATAGCCAGGGCTATACAGACAAACCCTGTTTCAAAAAAACAAAAAAAAAAAAAAAAAAAAAAAAAAAGTTTTGAGTGGGGGCTTTGGTACGACGTAGATGTGTAGACAGAAATGTAAAGAGAACGCCTGTCTGATTTTGATGTTTATAAAAGAAGTGGGTTTTTCACTGCTGATCATATTAACTGTGAACTTTCATATATGGTCATTATTGTGTTCAGGTCATCTTCTGTTTTTCTTGAGAATGGATTTTTTGGTTATAAAAAGGGGGTATTGAAATTCATCATATGCTTTTTTGTATGTTTATTGACCTGACTGTATAACTTTTGTCTTCATGTCATTAATTTGATTACTATAGTCACTAAATTATTTTTTCTTGTATCCCAAAGATAAATCCTAATTGAGAGGTATATGTGCTTTTCATGTGCTATTGAGTTTGGTTTAATAGTATCTGGGTGAAGACTTTTTTTGCAATTTTTATTACATTTATTTATTTTATTTTATTTAATATTTTGGTGTATGTGAACTCTGTTCTATTGCTGTGAAGAGACACTATGACCAAGGCAGCACTTCTAAAAGAAAACAATTAATTATGGGCATGCTTACAGTTTCAAAGGGTTAATCCATTATCATAATAGGGAACATGGCAGCACATAAGCAGACATGGCTCTGGAACTGAGAGCTTTACATGCTGATCCTTAGACAGCAGGGACAGAGGGAAAGATAAAGAGGGAGAGAGAAACAGAGACAGAGACAGAGAGAGACAAAGATGGCCTGGCTTGGGCTTTTGAAACCTCAAAACTCACTCCCAGTGATAGACCTCCTCCAACAAGGCCTCACCTTCTAATCCTTCTAATCCTTTCAAACAGTTCCACTCCATGGTGACTAAGCATTCAAATATATGTGCCTATGGGGTCCATACATGTGCCATGGCCCGTTAGTCCTGAAGATTGAACTCAAGTTGTCATATTTGGCAGCAATTGCCTTTACATTCTGAGACATCTTGCTGGCCCTTATTTTGCTACAGAGTTTTGTATGTATATTATAGAAATATTTAGGTAGTATTCTTTTTTCATAGTCTTTATCTGCTGTTGGCATCAGAATGATATAAATGATATTTTTATCATTGAACTCATAAAATGAGTTGGAAGTGTTTTCCAAATACTTTAAGAAAGATTTGTATTAATTAAAAAAAAACATTTCAGTCTTTCAATGGAGTCATCTAATCCTTTGTTTTTCTTAGTTGAGAGATTTATGTTATTGGTTTAATTTTTATGTTACTTAGAGATCTGTTCAGACTTCTTTATCTTCATGACTTATTCTTGGTAGACTGTATATTTCCAGAAATTTTTTCATCTATTTGGACTACCCAATTTGTTGTTCATAGTGGTATCCTATGTTCCTCTCTCTCTGTTTCTCTCTTTCTCTGTCTCTTACTCTGTCTCTGTATCTTTCTTGCCTCTCTCCTTCCTTTTTCAGTTAAAAATTGTGTGTGTGTGTTTATTTTCATGTGCACATACTTATAGAGGTCTGGGGTTGATTTCAGGTGTGTCCCTTGATTGCTCTCCACCTTATCATTTGAAACAGGGTTTCTCACTGAAGTTGGCACTCACTGATGTCTGGGTTATCTGGCCAGTGAGCTCTGGAGCTCTATCTCCTTATCCCCATCCCTGCAGTCACCACACCTGGCATTTCTACATGGGTACTGAGGATCCCAACTCCGGTCCTCATGCTGTGTAGCAGGCACTTTACTGATGATCCTTGTCCCAGCCCTCTTTTCTCTTTCTTACAGGTTTTTGCTATTACCCAGTCTTTCGAGTCCATGAGCTCTTGTGATCCTACTGCCTCAACCCCAGTGCTAGACAGCAGATGCTCTGCTGCACCCACCTTTAGTTCCATTGTTTTGACTATCAAGAACATTTTTTCTCAACTTGCGCTAGTATTAACTCCTTAATAAACTTCAATAATGATAGCTTAATTCTCTTTTTCATTTCTTTACACTTTTATATAAGTTATATTATTGTCTTTACAAATACATAGTGCTATGACCTTCCTGTTCACAAGAAGTTTGTTGTTTTTGCTGCTTGCCCATCATATGCAAGTTTAGTACTCAAGCCAGTACCCACTATTGTGATATTTTTTTTTAGACAAAAGGAGGGAATTGTTGGGGTAGTGTTAAGCATTCTAAATGTTAATTAATTGGTCCTGTTTGCTGTCTGTTACTTACATTGAGTCTGATTGGTTAAATAAAATGCCGAGGCCTGAGATTGGGCAAAGACAGAGAAAGGTGGGACTTCCTGGGATTAGAACAGGAAGCCTGCACTTTAGACAGAGGATTAAGATTCCAGCCAGGAGCAGGAATAGGTACACGCCATGGGTTAGAAAAAAGAACCTCATTCTACATGGCCAGGAACATTGCCAAATTGTGGAGAATTGCAGTCCAAGGGGATGTATGTATATATGGGGTCATATTTGGTTAATAGAATTACGAGCTGGCTTAGATGGGCCAAGATTCCTCAACTCAGGCCTAGGCTTGGTAGAAATCCACATGGGGTCTGTGTGTATTCATTTATAATGGTGGAATAAGGATTAAAGGCTACCAAACCAATTAATAATAATATAAATACTAGTTAAACAATTTAACTATTTCTACAAATGGCACCCAATGAATTTAATTTTTTTATATGGCGCCCCACGTTGGGCGCCACCTTAAAACTGCAAATTAATTTTTTAATGTAGTTATTAGTATAAACTGTAATATTAGGCCGGCAGAGTAGCCAACGGAGTAGCCGGCGGCTTGGCAGAGGAGCAGGCGGCCTGGCCTGAGTGCCTTAACCGGTTGCCTAACTTATCCTGGAGAAAGAGCCCCGGGACCAAAGGTGGCCTACACCACCTATAACCTAAACTCTGTTAATTAATATAAGTTGTTATATTAGGCCGGTAGGATTACCGGCGACTTGGCGGGAGATTTGCCTGGACTCAAGGGGACTGCTTGGACTGAGGGCCTATAAGCCGCCGCAGTCTTTTCCCCAATAATTAAACACACCAAGACCTTTTAATATTTTAACGCTTAGCCCTTAGCTGGGCAGACTCTCAATTAGCTACTCTAAGTTAACCCCAAACCAACATGTGCCTGTGAGTACCTTCCAGACTTCTCCAGACGTCTTTCTCCTTCTGTGTCTCCCAGCGGAAAGGGAGAGAGTCTCTGTGTGTGCGGAATTCCTGTGTTGATCTGAGGAAGTCCTGCCTTCCTATACTCTTTCTGCCCAGCTAATTGGCCATAAGCGATTTTTATTAACCAATCAAGAGAATGCCTCAGAAGGGGCAGTAACCAGATCTCAGTATTGAGTTCAATGTATCAGAAACAATATTAAACCTTCCCTCAACACACTGTACTATATTTAGTTCTGTATTATGCAAGAACTGATGTCAGTTTCTGGTGTTCTCCTTCAGTATTACTTGCCTTGAAGTTCAGAATGGTTACACCTATTTTTTAAGCTTAATTGTGTTAAATTAAATCATTGTATGTGGTCCCTTTCAAAACCTCTATTTATAGATAAGAGAGTACCAGAACTCTCTTCAAATGTCATCTTCCCTGAAGTTGTCAAAAGCAGTGGCTTTATTACTGCCTTAGCACATTCCCTGCTTGACTTACACTGTTCACAGTCTGAATGAATGACTTCGTTTTCCTGAGTGACCCACTAAAGTTACTGCCAGTACATTAAGAAAGAAACGTATCTCTTTCTCACTATTTTGAGTTTTATGATTCTAAATTCACCCTGTTTCTTCTACCCAAATCTTGCTAGAGGGCCAGGAGAGTGAAGTACAAGGCTTGAAAAGTACCACACAAAAGTACCACACAAGTTAGTCACTGCTGCAGAGGCTGGGTTCCCAGCTTGTGGCTTGCCTAAAATTGTTAGCATATCTCACACCTCTTCTGCTTAAGTAGCCAGCTCACTCTAGTAGGATAGAAGAGCTTTGTCACTTGCCTATAAATAACATACACGTACACACACAGACACATGCACACATGCACATACATGTACACACAAACACACAGACACATGCATACAAGTGACCACACACACACACAAGCTGACTTTGAACTCAGAATTCTTCTGCCTTCATAGTGCTATAAATCACAGGCATGCGGTGTCACACTCGGCCTGTACTGTCTTCATTATGTGATGCTCTGTGAGTGTTCTATGAAACCACATAACATATAAACATATGGTATATACAAATATACTTCATTCTTTCTGATCAGTATTGGAATGTTCTAAATTTTTTGCTGCTCCTGACAATGATATATCTTTTTATAGGTGGATCCTCTTGCACTTTCTACCCATTGGCTAACTTTGTAGGGCTAATTCCTGCATCAAAAAGTTCTGTCAGGACCTAGAGAGATTGCTCAGCAGTTAAGAGCACTTTCTGTTTTTACAAAGGACCTATATTTGTTTCTCAGCATTTTACATGGTGACTCACAACCTCCTGTAATTCCAATTCCAAGAGATCCAATGCCCTTTTCTGGCCTCTGTGGACAACATGTCTGATGGTGGTGCACACACATATATACAGGAAAATACTCATACACATAAAATAAAAGTAAATATTTTAAAAAGATGCACAGTAAATGTTAAGTGCTATCAAAGTATTCCTTAACTTAAAAAAATCAAAATTTATTAAAAGTACCTACTTTTCAGATACTGAAGGAGTATGAAATTAGACTTGAGTAAAGCCTCTGATTGGTGATGTACAGAAGGTAGCCACTCTCAACTTGTAGTGCAGAGTAGCTTGCACACAGTACTGTCTTCTAACAGGGACTATCCTGGGAAGATATTTCAGCAGTCCTGGGTGATGATGCCGTCGTCATTCAGGAGTTAGTTGAGAACTAGCTACAAAATCAGATGAAATGCTTCATTTTGAATGGTATTTGTAAACTTTAAGGAGCATTTATTTTCCTTTACATTTTTCAAAAAGTTCTTTCCTTTTATTCCTGCCAACTGGCCTTTAAACAATCTCCGTGTAACCAACAGTGGTGATGTTTGCCTATAATCCTAGCAGGCGGGAAGCTGAGGCAGGAGGATTGTGAGTCAGATAACAAGATTGACCATTGTCTGTGTCTCAACAAGAACCAATAACAACAGCAACAATAATAATAAATAATAATAGTAGGGTGAAAAATCTCCCTGTCTCTATTCTTCCTCCACAGCACTAATACCTTTTGAGGACCATGTCTGGCAAGGGCTATGAATTTAACACTCACAGAGCTGGTTTGATTAGAATGGCTTTTTTGTTAGGTGGGTTTGTTGGGTTTGTTTTGTTTTTGTTTTTTTATTCCCATAGCTGAAGTTTTGATGCTCTTAACATACTGAGATATTTCAGCCAGGTGAAAGAAAGAGTATGCCTTATGGATTGTGTATTTGTTTTCTTTTTACTACTGGGTAATTTAATATTTAACACAGTTTTCCCAGCAGTTTTAATGTACACCCATGTGATCCTTCCACAGATTTCGATGGGACAGATGTTACAAGATTTTGGGAAATTTCTGGGGATGTTCCTTCTTGTTCTATTTTCCTTCACAATTGGACTGACGCAGCTCTATGACAAAGGGTACACTCCCAAAGAGCAGAAGGACTGTGTTGGCATCTTCTGTGAGCAGCAGAGCAACGACACCTTCCACTCGTGAGTCTCTCTATGTTTTACTACATGGACTTTGCTCTGCTGAGTTCTGTGTGGGTCACTCGTTACACAGATGGAACTTATATTGTGCTTTTAAAGATCCTTTAAAAATGTCTGCAAGCTTTATTAACAAATGCTCATTTTTCTTGAATCTTTTTTCATCATCTTTACTTATAGTATCTTAAACAGTAGATCTAAATCACTCCATGAGTCTTCTCTACTGAAATCTGTCTGCATAGAACACTTGACATTTTTACACTCTTAGAACCTTGAGAAATTTTTGTATCCATCTCATATATTAGAATGTTCAGCCCCTCTGCCCCTAACCTAGTAATATATGTAGCAATTCTTGGTTACGGGTACAACCCAAAACACTCATGTTTTCAACACTTCTTCAGAGGTCACTAGAATTGAGAATTATTAGAACTTAAGGACCAGTTCCCTGGTGCATCGTGGAGAGTGGCACAGCCACTATAAAGAAGGCAGAATGCTTCTCTCAGGTTCCTTTTCCAGTGCTAGGGATCTGAGCCAAACACCAAAGCTGCATCCCCAGACTTACTCTCCTCATCCTTGTGTGTTTTTATTATGTGCCAACATTTGTTGAAGTAGTTTGTGTGTCCTCTCATTTAAAGAATAAGATTTCTGGCTGGCCAACATAGATGGGTAATAGGGATGATCATGTAGAACCTTGCTGTGTTTGTAGTGATTTGGGTCCATTGCAGTTTAGAAGGCTGAAGTAGAAGACTGGCAGAATGTGACTAGATACCCTATGGACTTCTGTATTGAGACTGGACAGTCAGCAAAAAATAGCAATAATATCTTTGAGCATGTTTCCTCATTTAGAATAAGACTTTTAGGGGCTGAAAAGGTAGCTCAGTGGTTAAGAACACTTACTGCTCTTTGCAGAGGACCTGTGGTTGGTTTTCAACACCCACCTGGTGGCTCACAACTGTAACTCAAGCCCCAGGGGACGTGGTGCCCTCTTCTAACCTCTACAGGATCTGCGTGCATGTGGTGCACATGAATACACTCAGGTGCCCACACATGAAATAAAAATGTTTAAAATAAGACCATATGTGCTATCAAGATACAAAATAAAACCATTTTATTGAAACCGAACTTTTAAATTATTATTTATTTAACTTATTTATTTATTACTAAATTCACTTATAACAAACACCAACAATTTCTTAACTATTAATCCTATAAATTCCTACAACCCCTTTAACCTATCCACTAAACCTATTGATAATCATAACAACTACTTTCATACCCTTTTAGAATGATACAGTCTCTGGGGCAGGTCCTCAGTCGTCAGGAAACCAGTCTCGGGGGTAGACTCTTTAACGCACTTAGCAGTCCTTTTTCTGGAATAGCTCAGACGCAGGTTCGTCAGGGTAAATTTGCTATCGAAGTCTCACTTTAAATAAGGCTTGAGGCTTTCTTCTCTCCGGGAGACCTCAGCGTCTGTAGGCCACCTTACTTCCTTCGTATCAGCAACTCTGCCGTTCTGCCTCAGTGTTTAAAGCTGGCCACAGTTCCGTTCAGGCCACTGTTCGGACAGGTCAAACCCCTCTAGGCAAAAGCTGAGCCACAGGGTTTAGTCCTTGGCCTTTTGCTGTCTTGCCGAGGCTTTCTCTGCTCACCAGCTTCCTTCTGCCTCAGGGAGATCTGGCCATTGGTCTACCAGAACTTTCTCCAGCGGGACTCTCGGAGCTCTCTCATATCGGGGGCCCTTAGCACGCACGCGCCTCTCTGGCGTCATCCACTTGTCCTTAAATAGGATTTCTCCTTGTTCCACCTGCTTCAGCTTAATTTGGGCTCTGCCCACTTATCAGTTGAAAGCAATGCCAGGTCATAAAGTCTTTCCTTCTTTCACCTGGCTTCAACCTTGTTTTTCAGTCCAAAGAGACTCCCCTCATTTCACCTGACTTCATCCATAAGCTGATAAGCTAATTGCTCACAGCAAAGTTGATCTTCATGCCCCGAATTAAAAGACTGTATCAGAAACCTATATATTCACTAAATCTAACTTATATTAATCTATCAGCCCCTACATTTTATAATGTATTATATAAGAATTATTCATGGTTTATATGTATAATTTTTTATGTAAATGCATTATGTGTTCCTGCTAATTAATCTCCTTTTTAAACAGAGTGTACTTGTCCTTACAGGTTCATCGGCACCTGCTTTGCTCTGTTCTGGTACATCTTCTCCTTAGCACATGTGGCCATCTTTGTCACGAGGGTTAGCTATGGGGAAGAGCTGCAGTCCTTCGTCGGGGCTGTGATTGTTGGGACGTACAACGTTGTGGTTGTGATTGTGCTCACCAAGCTGCTCGTAGCAATGCTCCACAAAAGCTTTCAGTTGATAGCAGTGAGTGTTCTTTTAAAGCTTGATATTCTCTTCAAAACACGTGGGATGTAGATACAGAATTAATGAATATTTTAAATTAAGTATAGATTTAAAAATATGTCTAATAATTGCACATCTTTGACCAATTTTTTAATCTATGGGGTGTGGCAACATTTAGACATCTTTAATCTATAGCTCTCCAACCTTCCCACATGCATTCATGTTTCTGTGTTCTTATTCTATCCTTCTTTTTCCTTGCTTCATAGAATCATGAGGACAAAGAATGGAAGTTTGCTCGAGCAAAGCTGTGGCTCAGCTACTTTGATGATAAATGTACACTGCCTCCGCCTTTCAACATCATTCCTTCACCAAAGACCATCTGCTATATGATCAGTAGCCTCAGTAAGTGGGTTTGCTCGCATACCTCAAAAGGCAGGGTCAAGAGGCAAAACAGTTTAAAGGTGAGCGAGTAGAGGCTTGAATTGCAACACAGTTTTTAAATTGTTAGTTTCAATTTTATTTCTTTCTTTGTTTTATTTACAGACACAGAGTCTTACTATATAGGCATCATGGGACTTGCTATGTAGACCAGGCTTCAAATTTGCAGCAATCCTATGTCTGCCTACCATGGGGTGGGATGACGGGTGTGTGCTACCATAGCCAGCTGCATGCTGCCTTGCCCATCTCAGATGTTTCAAATCACAAATATGCAGGCCTGATAAGGGCTATGCTGACATGTTTTCCACTGCTGTATTCCTAATGCATGCTGCAGTATATAAAGATTCAATAAATAGTTGGGAATAAAAAACAGAACTGTAACAGAATATTTTTATTTATCAACACTTATATTTATTAGTACTTAACAAATCTCTATAAAATACCCAAATCCTATATCCTAAAACCTATAATCTAAAATCTATAATCTAAGAGTACCCTAATACCTATTTTAAAACACTTAGCTAACACTATTTTAACTTTCTGAAAAGGATATTAATATACTTAGTGTAGGTCCGTTCAGGATAGCCTAGTTTATGGCAGTCCTAGAAGGCAGTCAGTTTCAAAGCTTAGTGTTCATTGGGCCTTACTTTGCAAGTTCTCAATGACAGTTTATTTCCACCACCAAATTGTGGCCAGTTTATAAAGTCAGTCTATTCAAGGCACCAAACTGAGGCCAGCTTTGTTCATCAGCTGAAACTTGCCTATCACAGTGTCCTTGGCCTAGCCAAACCTCACAGTCGAAGGCCTCTCCAAGCAGCTTCCGAACTCTGCTTGCCTTGTGCACTTTTCCAGCACTCTGGGCCCAAAACAGATGCCTTTAAAGAACTCTCTCTTGGGCTGGAGAGATGGCTCAGAGGTTAAGAGCACCGGCTGCTCTTCCAGAGGTCCTGAGTTCAATTCCCAGCAACCACATGGTGGCTCATAACCATCTATAATGAGATCTGGTATCCTTTTCTGGCATGCAGGTCAAATGCTGTATACATAATAAACAAATATTAAAAAAAAAGAACTCTCAGTAAGTTCTATGCCATGCCTTTGCTTTAGGCTGTAACAGTCTAAATTCTGTTAATGACGTACCTTGCTGTGTGCTTATTCAGCGTGACTTTTCAGTCGGTGGGGGCAGGAGAGCGAGAGAGAGACTACGTGGAATTCTCATCATATATATAGCATTATCTCGAGATACTCAGCAGTCTCAAGGGGTTCATGAGATTTCTTGTGATGTCCAACAGTCCTGTTACTTCTCACGGTAACTGATGTCATCTGTGTGGCTTGTGTAGTTTCTTAGCCATGCCCCTTCAACAAGGCATATCATCCGGCCACAACTGGCTTTTTGTCCGTATCAGTAAACCAAAAGGACGCCAAGCTCCTCCTCCTGTGCTGCCAGATACTAATCTGAACAGCCCACTAATTTCACTATAAAGACTTCTACCACACAGAACTAAGGATTTTTGGGTTGGTTTTGGTTCTTTGGTTTTTAGTTTTCAAGTTTCCCTAGCATATGAACTCTTACTCCATAGTCTTTTACTATAGATTTAAAAAACGACTATTAGTTCATACCGTTTTTTAGGTCTTGAAAGTTACTTAGTGTATTTCTTATCCAATGCATACTGCTTGTAGACCATGGATAGGTAAGTTTCCTAAAAGATCAGAGAATAAATATTTCACACTTTGCAAGAAAAACAAAAAACACCATCTAAGAAGTTATGTAAGAGAAAAATTTCCCAAAAACTTACAGATAAAAAGAAAACAGTAAGTAGCAATCACTGTAATAAGTTACTAGGGAAACATAGAATTCCCTGTGGTAGGGTTAAATTTTTGCCTAATTAGAGTTGAAAATCAAGTTTTCCATTACAGAATTGATTACAAATATTCATCTGTAAAACCATTCTTTACTCATAAGGTAAGAAAAACGGGAAATGGGCCATTGGCATGTTGCGGTAGTTTGCAAATCTCTGTTGTAGATTGAGCATGACTAAGATGAAGTTTTTTCAGTGAAATTGGCCTAAAGGAAAGTGAATGAATAAGATACACAGGCTATATTGTTTTAAACATGTACTGACTACGATTTATACTGAAGTAAACTGTCCTCTTAATGCATTGAAAGTGTGTAACTATGACTATATTTTTAAAACTTGCCTCATTTAAATATTGTCTCTGGGGCTGGAGGATTGTGTGATGGCTGGCATTTGCCTAGCAGGCATGTGGCCCTGAGCTCACTCCTCAGCACCGCAAATATATATGTATATATGAGTGTGTATACATGTTTTCTTATGTGTATATAGTCATATATAGTCAATACTTACATTGTTCTGCTGTCATTATTACCATATGATTGCTTATTTGAAGGAGTGGAGAAACTTGAAACAAAAGAGAGATGAGAACTACCAGAAAGTGATGTGCTGCCTGGTGCATCGCTACTTGACATCCATGCGACAAAGGATGCAGAGCACGGACCAGGCCACTGTGGAGAATCTCAATGAACTGCGCCAAGATCTGTCAAAATTCCGAAATGAAATAAGGGATCTGCTTGGCTTTCGGACTTCTAAATATGCTATGTTTTATCCAAGAAATTAATAATTTTCTAAAGTCTTACAGAAATAATTTTCCATAAATAATCTGAAAGACTGTATTTGCATACCTTGCCCTTAAATCAATAAGATATATATATGGACATAAACAATTACCCAGAAGCCATTCTTTAAATATTTATAGCATAAATATATGTCATATAAAATATGTATATAGAGTTAGTTTTTTAAAACCTGTCTGTGGCTTTTTGTAGAAGAAAACATTAAGTAAACCATTTTGTTAGCATGCTATTTGGGTTTCTTAGTTGATCAGTGCTTAAAACTTATGTTTAAGAGGGGCAGCTACCAGTGTACACATTGCCCACTCCATTTTATAAAATGAAAATCAGCAAATGCAGCTACCTTAAGAGACACTTGAAATATAGAGCTCATGGCGTTTAAATCTTTTGTTTTAGGAGTTCACACAGAGTTCAATATTGTTTAGAAGTGTAGTTTCATCTAAAATGCCCTATTTTTTCTTTGTTATACTCTTTAAAAACAAAGAAAAGTTTCTAATGAATATTTGAATTTAAGCCAGGCATGGTAGCACACGCCTTTAATCCCAGCACTCAGGAGGTAGAGGCAGGCAGATTTCTGAGTTCAAAGTCAGCCTGGTCTACAGAGTGAGACCCAGGACAGCTAGAGCTACACAGAGAAACTCTGTCTCAGAAAAACAAACAAATAATTTATTTAGGTCTATCAATCTAAATTCACCTTGGTATTTGTTGTGAAATATATTTGCTTTTACATAGTTATAATAATTTTATATTTTTTATTTTGTTTTTTGACTTAATATTTTATATATAGTTCTCTGTATTGAGGTAGTTCATATGTTTAAATATTTATAGAATTCTGTGATTTTTTGAAAGATAGACATCTAACCATAGAATATTTATTCATATTTATGCATTTGCAAAGTTCTCTAGGCATTTGATTAGTTTAACTTTTCCTTCTAATATTTCAAGTTGGAGTAACACTCATCGTTACAGAGCAGAAGTCATTTGTCTTCATGTGTGGTCACACTAGGCTTGCTGGAGAGCATGGGGGCCTTGAATAAAAGCAGCTTTACGTTCAATTGAGGGCTCCTCTTCTGAAATGTGTTCCACAGAAAGTGACCTTGTGCTTGCTGCTTGAGATGTAAAAAATTTGTTTTTTCAATTTGAAAATAAAACAAATATTTGACCTCTTTTCAGTGTTCATGTAAGGGAATAGCTGAAGGTTTCCCCCAGCTGTTATGTAGACATTCTCAAGGCATGTTTGGTGAGGCATTACCTTCCTAACTGAACGTCAGGTGGTGCTGAGACAGAGTGCAGGCAGCCCTGGCTCTGAGCATCACCTACCTAGGGGGCATCTGAGGAGTCTACTGTTAGGATTCATCTTGCTTTTTACATTTGTTTTTAATGTACAAGTTTAAGTGTTCCCTCTTTGGGACAAATTCTTATAAAAATGTTTATTGTAAAGTTATATATTTTGTCTACAATGGGATTATGCACTTCCCAGTTGGGATTTTACATCTGGATTTTTAGTCATTCTAAAACAATATTTAATTATTTAAAAAAATTATAGAGTGCCTATTGTGTGCATGAGTTACATAATGAGGTATATTTTGAATGACAGCATATTGTAAGAAAAAGGGTGAATAAAATTTGACATTAAATTATAAATTGATAGAGCTTGAGCATTTTACTATTATTTGATTTTTATTTTTAATTATGTGTGTGAGTGTTTTGCCTGCATATATATCCATGTGTGTGCTTGGTGCTCACAGAAGCCAGAAGAGGGTGTTGGATCCCCTGGAACTGGAGAGACAGACAGTTGTTTGTAAGCTGCCATATAAGGGGTAGGAATTGAACCAGGTTCTCTGAAAGAGTAGCCAATGCTCTTAACCAATAAGCCATCTCTCCAGCCTCTCTAAGTTTGAGATAGGGATGACAAGATGGCTCAGTAGGGAAGTGTGCTTACACCAAGCTGATGACCTGAGTTCAACCCCTGGTACCCACACGGCAGGAGAAGCTCTGCTTTCACAAGTTGTCCTCTGATATCCACATGCATCCTGTGCCATACAGCATCTGCACTCACACACACACATAATATAAATTTTAAGTTGAGATGTAACTTATATGCCATCTATAAAATTAGTGGTGTTTTTAACCTTATGGCCACAAAGGCCTAAAATGCAAATTACCAACATCAGACACTCTTAGCAACACTTCCCACTTCTAGTAGCAATACCACTTAATTATTAGCTCTTTCCTAGGATAGCATATTTTTTAATTAATTTATTCACACAAAGATCTGTATGTAACCATTCATGAAAATGTTATTCATTATCCCAAACTGAAAACTAGAAGCCTTTCAACTATTGGATGGATAAATTGTATATTTACATAGTATAAATATGTTTATAAAGAAATGGATGTATCAGTCCAAGTTCAGGCAGAGAAACAAAGCTGCTAGGGTAGTTACAAGCATGTACGTGGTTGGTATGTGTGGATTCGTGTGTTTGTGTATAAGGGTCTGATATCACGCTTGTTGGATTGGTGGGCAGGTTCTGTTGTCTTTGCATCAAATGTTAGAAGTCCCTGAGGTAGCAGCTAAGAAGGAGAGGCAGAAACAAAGAAGAGAGAAAGATAAGCTGGCACCCATGAAAATGGACTCTGATGAACTTTAGTTTATGTGCATCCCCCCTTATCCTGTCATATCCTATATCAATACTGTTGCCTTTGCCACTTTCCTTTCCAAGTGTGTTGGAGAACACACCCTTGACTCAGGAATCAGAGATTCTGAATGACCAAAAAGGATGGTGTTATCCCGTATCAGCAACATGAATCAGCACATGTGAGTTACAAAAGTCCTGGCAGAAAGAACAAAAAAGCTGCTGTGTCACTCTTCAGATCTCACACCCCAATTGGAAGCACACAAAGAGAATTTTGGGAAATGAAATTACTCCTAGGCAAGTTAACACATAAAGCCACCACGCAGACAGACAGGGGATACTTGCAATCATGTGGATGAATCTTAAAAAGTGAAATAAGCTAGTCACAAGGATATAGACTGCACGCTCTGCCATGTAACACTATGTAATATAAAAAAAATGTTAGAAACTGAAGTCAAACCATTGGTTCACAGGATCTGCAAAAGAAGATGGACTGCACAACTCAGAAGACTACACTTTTGCTAAAAATGGTGAATTTCAAGCTGGGCCTGGTGACAGAGACCTGTTACCCCCATGTTCAGGAAGATGAGGCAGGAGGATTTTAGGGTTCTAAGCCAGCCTTGACAACATAGTAAACTGCAGACTCACCAGAACTACATGGTGAACCCCTGCTTTGAACAGTGAAATTTGGTGTGTTAGAATTATGCTTGTACCAACCTGATGAGAAATAAAGAATGCTATTACAGATTAAAAGAGCCAAGAACTTGGGAGGCAGAGGCAGGCAGATCTCTGTGAATTTGAGGCCATCCTGGTCTACAGAGTGAGTTCCAGGTAGCCAGGGCTACATAGAGAAACCCTGCCTTAAAACAAAACAAAACCAACAACAAACAGGCATCTTAGAGTTTGCCACCATAAAATAACTGATCTATGCTGTTTAGCTGGGAAAGACTTGCTACCTGGCATCCATCAACAGTGTGGCAGTGGAGAGGGTACAAGTAATTACCATTGTGTGCTGTTCTTTTCAAAATGAATTTTATCACCTGGTTGTCTGTTTTTCACACAAACTGGAATGGTCAATTTCCAAACAAAAAAAATAAATTGACATTCTCATTGACTTTACGTTAAACTTAGAGACTAATTTGGGAAGAATTTACAATTTAGCATTGTCTTTTGGTCTATTTATTATATATTACATTATATTATATGTATATTATTATATACATAGTACATCTATCCATTCATTCAGGTCTTCTTAACAATATTAATTTCTATCACTGAAATCCAGTGGGATTACATATTGGTAATTAAAAATATGAAGTCTATTGTCCATGTGTTTGGGAAATTGTCTCCATGTGGGGTCACTAAGTGGGGCCTCCTACCCTCCTACAGTTCCGATGATGAACTGTAACAAAATTTTTATTTAAAACAACTTATTAGTACTTAAGAAATACCTGTTAAACATCTATAAAACACCTATATCCTATAACATTATACCTAATACCCAAAACCTAACACCTATAAACACTTAATATCTAGGAACACATAACCAATACTATTTTAACTTTCTTAAAAGGATATTAATATTCTTAGTGTAGATCCATGCAGGATAACTTGGTTTTTGGTAGTCTGGGTACAGCAGTCACTGTAGACAGTCCTTTCAAAGCTTAGCATATGTTGGGCCTAATTTTGCCAGTTCATATGTCAGTTTATTTCAACCACTAACTTGTGGCCAGTTATGTGAGCAGTCTATTTTAACCGCTAAACTTGAATTCGGCTTCCTCCATCACCTGAGACTCATTTCTATAGTCTCCTCAGTCCACATATGTTTCACGGCCTAGTTTCTCACAGTGGCCTCCGAACTCCACCAGCCTTTATACCAGCTTTATTTGCCGCAAAAGGTCTCTCTGGCTGACTTGTGGTAAAAAGTCTCTATCTTGGACTCCGCTTCTCAATTTATGACCATTGTGGTCTCAATACTGACAAAAGGCACACCTTGCTGTACACTTCTCTAGCATGCATCGACTTCTCAGTCTGTGAGGGCAAGAGGAAGAGGCAGAAGAGAGTGCCTCGTGGCGCTCTTTGGTTTATATGTTGCATCATCTCGCTATCCTTGGTGGTCTCGAGGGCCCACAAGATTCCTCCAGATATCCGGTGGTCCCCAGTGGCTTCTTTTCGGCAACTGCTGTCATCTGTGGCTCGTGCAGTTTCTTAGCCACGCCCCTTCTCAAGCTGTGTATTCAACTGGGCTCTGCCCATCTCATTCATATTATTTACATCCACATCAAACAGGTGGAAAAGCGACATGGAAAGAAGAACCAATGTGGTGGTTTAATGAGAATAGCCTCCAGTGGCTCATGTGTCTGAATGTTTGATTCCCAGGTTTGGATGTTTACAAAGGATTAGGACCATAAAGGATCCTACTTGTCTTTCTCATTCTACAGATACACCACAGTTCTTCTATTAATACACTATGCATGAGAATCCAGTTTCCCCTCCACATCCAGGAGGCTCTTCCTTGCATTGTGTAACCCCTGACTTTTTTCTTTTTAGATGTGTCAGATGTATAAAGTCTTAGCCTGTAAAATTTCGTAATAGGTTTCTATTCTTAAAGGGTCTGTCTCCGAAATCTAATTGAGTCTCACTATCAGTATACCATAGACATCCTTCAAACAAAAGACAATATTTCTAGTTTTTATCTAATAAAATGTTAAATGTTAGCCTTTTAAAGCTACTTTGCTTTTAAGAGGAAAAACAAATGACAGAGAAAAATCAAGAATTTTAATTATAATATTAAAATGCCTCTGTAAAAATTTCTGCATTTGATTTCAGCCAAAAAATGAAGGATGAAGAATAAATTTCTATTGAGTTCCAAACTCCTCTGAATACAATCCATGGGAATACCTGTAAATATTTGCATGCTTACACGGTCATGGGTTCCACCAGCCAGCAGCCATGGTGACATGTGTGTGCAGTCTCAGCACTCAGGAGGCTGAAGCAGGGGGATCTGGGGTTTAAATCCAACCCAAGCTGCATAGCAACTTGCTGGCCAACCTGCAGAGTCAGACCCTGAGTTAAAACAGAGCAAAGGGTTTTAAGTGTTTATGGTAGTTAATTCAAGACTTTTAATAATAAAAAACCAGCACATTTAATATTTTGTCCTGAAGTTAGAGCCTATCTTTTATATCTAAGACAAACATGTGAAACTCTCATTTTTAATTACACTTTATTTGTTATTTAGCTTATACATGAATGCACATATGTGTTTGTGTGTGCTGGGCATAGATGCTACAATGTGCATGCAGAGGTCAGAGGCCGATTTGTGGGAGTCAGTTCTATCATGTGACTTTTTGGGATCAAACTCATGTGGTACATTTGGTGGTGTCTTTACCTGCTGAGTCACCTCCCTAACTCTCTCTTCTTTTAATGATAAAATAACTCTTACTTCTTATCATTTACCTACAAGTTCCTCTAACTGAGCTTTTTATTTGGATAACATATCTTTGCATTATATTAATCTTATCTTTTTCTTTCCTATTTTTATATCACATATTTCATTTCTTGCCTCACTACACTGTTTAGATTCTCCAGTACAATTTTTTAACAGAAATGGTTATTTTCATATATTTTTGCCTGATAATTAATCTTAAATGCTTTTAGTAGTTCACCATGAGGTTTGCCAGAGGGTTCCCTGTGGCACTGATGACATTTTCTTCTATTCATAGGTTGCTCTAGGTTTATTTTTGTCATGGAAAAAAAATCATGGAATCAGATTGATCAGTCTGCATTATTAAGAGCAGGAGCTGGGACTGCAGATGTGTGCCCACCATGCCCAATTGACATGGTGCTGGGGATCGACTGCAAGGATTTGTGCTAGGCAACCACCCAACCAGTGGGGCCACCTCCCCAGTTCCATCTAACTTGTTACCTAGCAATTTGGTAACATAGTATGTCAACTCTGTTGCTAGGCAAGCTTGCTTATGGTTAAAAAAATATGAGCTGATTGGCAAATTACATCTGGACTAGGGGGAACCATAAACAAACAGAATAAAAACGAACCAGAGCTTTGAGCTTTCCTAAGCACAAGGGCCTGGGCACCTGTGAGGAGTCTGGGAGCTGTGCCTCTCTCACCGCGGGAAGGAGCTTTTCTGGAGATAAATCTTTCAATATGTCTACCCCCTCGTGATGTGACTGTTGCCTTCTTGTACTTGACACATCATCTGGGAGGGCCGAAGGAAAAATAGCAAAGGATACCTATGGAAATTTATGTTATATACTATATTAATGTATATATAAAAATCTTGATGTATACATCTCATCTGAGAAGAATCATACCAAAAGAGACCTCTGGAGTTCTTAGGAGTCTGTCAGTTGCACCAAAACTCTCAGTGCAGTGAAGCTTATCCACTGACTTTTTACATGTTGAAGGCTTCCCTAGGATAAGCCCTACTTGATCACCCTCTTTTTGTTAGATGGATTTTGCTTGGTATTATTTTGTCTAGAGAGTTTGCATCTCTGTTCCCAAATGAAACCAGACTGGGTATTTCCCTGGTGCCTACTGTTGGCTAAACTTTAAGAATTATGGTTATTAATCTCAGAGAAAGTGCCCCATGTTCTTTCCTTGTGTACACGCTGGAATAGTTTATGTTAGGTAGACAGTTTTTGCTCCTTACATTCCTGATAAACTTTCCAAATAAAACTGATTGAGTTTGGAGTTTCTTTGAAGAAAGATTTTAAAATACTTATGGATGCCTTCAGTGCTTGTAGAACTATAAAATATTTTTCTGCTTAAGTCTGTGTTGCTAGGCACTCTTAACCCCACACCAGCCCAGGGATTCCATTTCATATACGTTTTTCAACCTGCAGGCATAAAGAGCTCAAAATGTCATGCATGTACATCTGTGCACCACCACCACCACCACCACCATCATGTGATGTTAGGGGAAGGAAGGGAGAGAGGGAGAGAGAGACAGAGAATAGAAGACATGAATGTGTTGGTCTTACTACATGACTGTTGCTTCCATTTCTTGGCTGGCGGAAGTATTGTTCCTTGCTTCAGCCTTCACACAGCTTACATTACAAGTGAGCACCATTAGGCCTGGGACTCATTACTATTTAATCATCTATAATACCAGAAAAAAATTTCCTCTTTTGTTTATAAAATTGGTTTTACCTAGTTCTCTCTCTCTCTCTCTCTCTCTCTCTCTCTCTCTCTCTCTCTCTCGGTTTTTCGAGACACAGTTTCTCTGGGTAGCCCTAACAGTCCTGGACTCACTTTGTAAACCAGGCTGGCCTCAAACTCACAGAGACCCACCTGCCTCTGCCTACCGAGTGCTGGAATTAAAGGCGTGACCTGCTGGTTGTTGTTTTCTTCTTCTTCTTCTTCTTCTTCTTCTTCTTCTTCTTCTTCTTCTTCCTCTTCCTCTTCTTCCTCTTCTTCCTCTTCTTCCTCTTCTTCCTCTTCCTTCCTCTTCCTTCCTCTTCTTCTTCTTCTTCTTCTTCTTCTTCTTCTTCTTCTTCTTCTTC
>CAJQZJ010033886.1:2541699-2578404 GCA_907164525.1 Lophiomys imhausi | reverse complement strand
TTCTTCTTCTTCTTCTTCTTCTTCTTCTTCTTCTTCTTCTTCTTCTTTTCTTTTTTTTTTTTTGATTAGCTGGTTTTATCTTTATTTTACATGTATGGGTGTTTTAACATCTGTACACCATATGCATGCAGTGCCCAAAGAGAACAGAAGAGGGCATCAGATCCCCTGGAACTGGAGTTACAGATAGATAGGAGCCACCACCGCTAGGAATTAACCCTGGGTTCTCTGTAAGAGCCAGCCCTCAGTGCCTTTAGTCATTGAACCATCTCTCCAGCCCCTACTCTTTTTACTACTTTTATGTTTAATCATGGCAGAGTTTTCTGAGTTATACTAGTCATTTCAAAGAAGCAACTTATAACTTTGTTAACTTCATCTGTTATTTATAACTACTTTTTGACTCAATTTCTGTTCCAAGCGTATTTTCCCTTTTTGTGTGCATGTGCTGTGTATGTGTTTGCATGTGTGCACATGCGTGCACATGTGTGTAGAGGCTAAAAATTCATGATGAGTGTCTTCCTCATTCTCTCTCCACCTTATTTCTTTGATAGCCTCTAACTGAACCTAGAGCTCACAATAGTCATGTGCTGGCTTCTAGCATGCTCTATGATCCTGCCTGACTCAGTTTCCCCAGCTTCTCTATTTAGAATATTGCATTTCCAGTACTGGAAACACAGTGCTGCTGCACACAGCTTTCTTGTGGGTGCTGGGGATCCAAACTCAGGTCCTAAAGCTTGAGTGGCAGCTACTTTAATGGCAGCCCCCCCCCCCAGTACTTCTCCTAACCTTTTAGGTTTTTTTGTTTGCTTGCTTGATTTTTGATGCAGAGTCTCCTTATGTAGTCCTAGCTGGCCTGAAACTCATTGTACAGACCAGACTGACCTCAAACTCATAGAGATCCTCCTGCCTCTGTCTCCTGAGAGCTGGGATCAAAAGCAAACAGCACCATGCCTGGCTCTCTCTCCTTTTAAAAGTTTACTGTTTTTCTTTTACTAATTTCTAGTTTGTGTCATTTATGACATTATAAAATTTAAAGTGTTTAGTTGTTTTAATTTTTATGCTATGATTTTTAAAGTTAATTATTTAACAGCATATTTCTTAATTTCCAGCAAAGTTTTTATTATTATTATTATTATTATTATTATTGTTATTTTCATTTACTTTTTGGGGGCACCGATCTCTAATTATTCACTATTGCTGGGGAAAGCTATGCATATGACATAGTTCTTTAAAATTTGTTTCATGGTGCATTAAGTGGGAAAGCTTAAAAATTACTCTGTATATAGTCTCGTGAGATGGGTCAGTGGATACAGGTGCCTACTGTAACTCCCTGTTTATAACCAAGGAATGGAAATTCTGTCTAAATAAGATGATGTTATAACCGAAGTTAGAAACATTGTTAGGGCAGGAAGGGTAGTCTTGCTACTTGACTTGATTACCTGTTTTAAACAACTGAGTTGAAATACAAGCCAAGAAAGAGCAGTGCCATGAATTATTAACCATGGATCCCTTAGCAGCTGTCTTGTGTCAGGCTGTCAGTGGAACGGATAGCTTGGATTACTGTTTCCAGTTTTTCCTGCAGTGTGACTCCAGTTCCCACTCAGAACCTCTGCACTGGTAACACGGGACACCATGATCGTGATGCTAATTCCACACACAGCACATCAGAAGGATGTTTCTGCTGAGAGACAGAAGCCTGTGATCATTCCTATGTCCCTAATGTAAATTCTTGACAGAACTCCATTAGCAGGCCTGCCTCCCAGGTGTCACAGTCCAGAGAAGCTACCACCTAGCTACTGCAGGGTCCTCTAACTCATCCTTGCCTTCAGCTGGAGAGCTCCCAGTGCTCATGGGCGTTTGTTTCAGAGGGAGTGTAGAACAATTCCTGACCCTTCCAGCTGATTCCTGTTAATTGCTCTTACACCTGCAAACAGCTCTTCAACTTACCTTAATACCACCTTGCTGCCACGTGCTTGTCAGCTCAAGAACTGGGAATTGCCGTTGTCAGCCAAAATAAGAGTTTCCCCTAGTCCTAAAACTTTATTCCTACCATAGGAGACAGCATGACTCAAGACTTTGTTCATCCACAGTGTTCCTGAGAAGGATGATGCACGCCCTGTCACAGCCCCTGGCCAGCATCTCCCAGAAGGCAGACAGTCACACCCATTGCAGGTGCAGGCTGCCTCTTGAGCAGTTCATCTCAGCTGATAGGGCCTGAGTCAGGAAAATGGGTACAGACAGAGAAGGGGCCTGGAGCTCACGGCTGAACGTTCGGAGTAATTTATTGCTTAGTCTAGCAAGTTCAAGTCTAAATATTAGTCCTTAGTACTAAATGCTTCAAGTGGGAAGGCAGTTTTCTCCTGGGGCTGGCGGAACCTCTTCTAGTGACATCGTGAACACTGGGTTTGAAATTAGGACTCTTAGATGACTGTACTGTCTCTGATGAGAAGCAAACTCTGGGAAAGCCCCTATATATACCCGAGCTTGCATTTCAGAGACAAAACGAAGGAATCTGGACTGGGTGCCAGAGGGACACCTTCTGGCTTTGCAGACATAGATTACAGTCCCCTGACTTATTGGAGCAGTCGAATCTCCAGAACCCGTAGAATGCCAACACTAAGCTGACACAACGTGAACCTTATATGCAAAAAGCATTTTCAACACTGTTAAACGGGAGTGCTTCCACAGCTGTACTTTCTGGGAGAACAAGTTTACTGACTGCCTTGTAGTCATTTAAAATATTTTATTAAACATTGATTTTTTTTTAATGCAAGAGAAAAAAAATGTGACACCTCAGAGCAAACGCTTGAAGGTGACCAAATACCATTATAAATATTGCACTTTATAAAATCCTTTTTTTATATCTTCATACAACTCTAGAATATCCTTCTACAGAGATGTATATACATGCTTCCAGCTGCCGATGCTTGCTGCTGCCCCCACTCGGCAGTGAGTGGAAGGGTTCTCCGATGTCTGCTCCTCACACTGAAGGCTCATGACTTCTTCCACCAGCAATATTGAGGGGCTCACACATCCAACACATGAGGAGTAACTTGGCCCCGTCTCCCAGAATGCTCAGTATTAAATTGTATGTTTTTTTTTTCCTACGTGGGGAACAGATCTTTCAGCAGCGATGCACAAATGCAGCTCATGTGAGAGCTCAAGGCTGACACTGCTTGTTCTTCAGGGTATTCATGGGCCTCTGGTTCTTATTCTTGAACATCTTCACAAAGCTGTTTGGCATGATTTTACCACGTCCATCTTCTCCCACTTGTCCCATAATAATGTAATTTAGACCTGAAGAGAGAGAATATAAAAATAAATGTTTTTCTTCTTCTTTATGTTTATGGCTAAAGGCCTCCTTCTCCATCAGAAGTGAACACTGTTTTAGCCCTGATTTTACTTCTCCATGCCAGCCCTTGCCTGGAAAGGTCCATGACTTGCCCAAGGAAGCCATCTCTTTCCCCTCCTTGCTTCTAAGCTCCCTGAGAACAAAGGCTACAGCTCCATCCTTACCTCGTCTGAGAAGGGGGCACTGCTTGCAGACCACAGTGAGCTTGACACTCATGTTCTTGCCAGCCTGCTGAATGGCCAAGTTGCCCTCCCTATAGATGCTGATGATGGACACTGTGGCAAGCAAACTGCCACCTCGGGTGACTGTCGTGATGACTGTGCCGGCTAACACTGTGGAGGAAAACCGACAGTGAAGGCAAATCCAAGCAGAGCTGAAAATGATTTCTTTATTTTTAAGATTCAGAAATGAGCCTGGTGTGGTGGCACATGCCTTTAATCCCAGCACTCGGGAGGCAGAGGCAGGTGGATCTCTGTGAGTTCAAGGCCAGCCTGGTCTACAAAGTGAGTCCTGGACAGTCAAGGATACACAGAGAAACCCTGTTTTGAAAAATCTTTAAAAAAAAAAAAGTTTCAGAAATGAAAATTTAGTGTTAAAGTGTTCTCAAAATTGGGCACTAAAACACAGGTTAGGAAAGGATCATGGAGCTACAAGGGCATGTTTGGTGTTAGTCCCTAGAAGAGAAATCTAGCTGCTCTCCCTATGCCTAACCCCTGAGATGGAGACTCTTTAAAATCTTTGCTCCAATATGTGGATAGATTGCCACTTCAAGGATAGAATTATGAGCCTTGCTTATGAGTACTTAGCAAGTCCATTTATCTCAGTTAGAAAACCAAAATCAAGAACTGAGCTATAATGTAAGACAAAGAGCGAGCTGTGTACTCCTACTGGAGCTCCCTACTACAACCAAAAACTGCCCCCAGGGAGTGTTTCCTTCCCTGGCTGAGAGCTCACTGTCCCCTGATGATAATAATTGGTTACTGTGCCATCTAAGTGAGTTGGAGACAAGAGGCTAGGTCTAGTTTTAGACACAGGAACATAACCCCTCAGGACAGTGTGGGCCCCCAGTGCTTACATAATATGCCAAGCTCCTAAAATCAGAACCCCTAACACACAGACTCCTGGCTGTGTGAGTCCGCTGCAAAATGTCAGTCTGTAGCCAAGGGATATCAGGGGGCTCCCAAAGCACAGGAAGGCAATTCCAGTGTCCCATAGAAGACTAACCCAGGTGTAGTTAAATATACCTGGCGATATTTGCTTACATTTTTATGCAGCCATTTGACTCAGCATGAAAACTGCAGGAAGGTCCATCCCTTCCCTACAAGACAGTTCTAGACATTCCTGGACTGGAGACAGTTACCACTTAAGGGCATTGAAAACAAGCCAGCAACTTGTGGGTGAGGGGCTTGTTTTTGGTAACCTGTTTGTCTGCAGCAACTTTCTTTTCCTGATAAGATTAGCTTTGGCATCTTTTATTCTCAAGTGGTTTTCACGATGGTGCAAGTTTTTAATTGGAAAAATCCCTTAGAAACTCCAAGCACGGAACTCTTCCGCCTGGGGTTCCAGTTTGCAAGAGCTTCTGTTGGACTTCAGACTTTCACGGTTTACCTTAGCACTTTGGACAGCCTGAGAAGACACTTGCATTTCTTTTGAGAGAGGCCAGTTTTTGAACATGAGCTTAACTGTCTAATGCACTTAAGGCAGATTCCAGGTGTGAGAAAGTAATTCTCTGGTGGATGAAAAACAAAACAAAACACATACGACAAAAAGACTACACAGGCTCTTTCATGATGTCAAGCAGAATATGCAGAATGTGTCATGTACCAAGAGCCAACTTATTAAACTGATCCATGTGTTGGGATGGGGGTGGGGGGAAGACTGCATCTCAAGCTTCTTTTTCTCATTGTGAAGCCAAACAGTTCAGAGAGCACGGGTGGACACACTCTGGTGGCCAGGCCAATGCTTCTGTGGGTAAAGGAACAGTGAGTGTTGCTGAACCACCACCGTTCAAGCCACGGGAGTGCCTCTGAGATTAAGCACAGATTCTCAAGGTTCTTAGTAGAGAGAAAAGGCTGGTTTCTGTTTCTTACCAAAGTTGCTTGAACAATAATTGCTCTCCAGGGTCCCCGTCCGTCTACACTTCTGCTGACACAGGGCCACCGTGGGTTTTAAGCCTAATTCAAAGAAGGGAGTCATAAGACTCAGGAAAATGAATTCAAGTATAATTGGTGTTGATATCAGAACCTAGCCAGTTGAAATTACCATTTATTTCCCCAAGCCACCAATCTACCACTGCAATGAAATAATTATGAACCATGCAAGAGAAATTCTTAGTGCTACCAACAACTGCTTTTTCTCACAGGAACTCAATACTCTGCTGAATTTTAAACCTGAGATCAAGGATAATCCAAGTTTAGCCTTGTTTTCTTTTCCCTTTATATCTGTGGTTCTCAACCTTCCTAATGCTTTGACCCTTTAATACAGTTCCTCATGTTGTGGTGACCCCTAACCATAAAATTATTTCGTTGCTGCTTCGTAACTGTAATTTTACTACTGTTATGAATTGTAGTGTAAATATCTGATGTTTCTGATGGTCTTAGGCGATCCCTGGGAAAGGTTGAGAACCACTGCATTATATGAACTTCACACTATAACAGAATAGACCTGTGTGCCCAGCTTAGAAAAACAAAAACAAACAAACAAACAAACAAATAAAAAAAAAGCAACAGGACAGATCTGAACTGACCAAGCACAGGTTAATTCTTCACAAGAGGAGTTCTATGGTGTTCCCAGGAAAGCAAGAGCAGTTTTCTTGGTGTGCTTAAAATACGAAGCTATCTAGATTTCAATAGTGCAGGAATTTAGGAATGCTACTCCCATGTAAAGCATTAGGTTGGAGGCTAGGAATCACTAAATATTTATTTTGAACCCAGTATTGGCTATAAGGATCTCAAGAAGTAAACAGTTATCAGTTCCATCCATCAGGAGACACAAGTTAAAAGCATCATTAGACAAAACCATGGTAGCTCTCAATTGGACACTGTAGGTGATCATCGCAGACATTCAAGTTGTCTGGGAGGGCGGGGGTGCCAATGGCACCTAGTTCACAGCTTAAACTGTGCACCTGTTCTGGTTGATTTTTGTCAACCTGATACAAACTGAGATATATCAGGAAAGAGGTGATCTTAGCTAAGAGAATGCTTCCATAAGATCGGCGTGTATGAAAGCCTGTAGGGCATTTTCTTGATTAATGATCACTCATTGTGGGTGGTGCCAGCCTTGGGCTGGAGGCCCTGGGTTGTATAAGAAAGCAGGCTGAGCTTCAAGAAGCAAGCCAGTAAGCAGGACCCCTCTGTGACCTCTGCACTAGTTCCCTCCTTCTAAAATGTTTATGAATTTTAAACTCCTGCCCTGACTTCCCTGGATGATGGACCACAGCTGTAAGATGTAATAAATTCTTTTTTCCCCAAGTAGCTTTTGGCCCTGGTGTTTTATCACAGCGACACAAACCCTAGCAAAGACTGAATTGCAGCTCATGTGGGGTCCTGTAACGGAATGTAGGGGTCACAAATAGTTTGGCAGGGCTGAAAGGTGTCTGAATGCACAACGGCTAGAACAATAATTCAGTTTCACACATATAGTGTATCTATCTGTATCCGAGGTACTCATGGCCATGTTCTCCTGGGTTGCACTTCGAATGGCTGCGTTAGTTCTGAACACAATGCTTCATGTAGCAAACACTGTCCGGCCCCTCACACCAGCCAACACTGCCTGAAACACCTCAGTTCAGATTCCAGACGCCTGCATGTGGCAGCTGTTGGGTTTTTACTGTAGCTGCAAAGTTTCCTGCCCTAAAACACAGAGATTAGCTTTCTCCAATCCAGTCTCACTGGGGAAACAAACCGCTCTTAAGGGTGGGCCACATGCCCAGCTGTAGATGGTCAACACTAGAGGAACTCAATGGCAACCTTGGAGGGTTTTTGTCTCATAATGTTAAGTTACAGCATTAAAAAAAAAAAAACCCTTACAGATCCTTTTTGTACATACTAAGGCTCTGTTTTAATGGTTTTGTGTTTTTATGAGATTCCCATATGTGTTAATGTGTGTGTCTCTGTGTCTATATGTGTTTCTTGGGCTTTTTCTTTGGCTCATTTTCTTAAATATACATTTTTAAAAAAGAATTCATAAATATTTTAGAAGGAGGGAACCATGTCATTTGTACTGGTTAGTTCTTTGTCAACTGTCAACTTGTGTCACAAGCTAAAAGCATCTGGGAAGAGAGAACCTCAACTGAGAAAATGCCTTCATCCTGGACTGACTGTAGGCAAGTCTACGGAGGCATTTTCTTTTTCTTAATGTTGTTTTAAGTGTATGTGTGTTTTGCCTACATATATGTCTATGTACCACATGTATATCTGGTGCCCAGGGAAGCCGGAAGAGGGGGCTGAATCTCCTGGTACTGGAGTTACTAACAGCTGTCAGCCTCCATGTGCATGCTGGGAATCTAATACAGGTCCTCTGGAAGAGGAGCCAGTGCTCTTAACCTCTGAGCCTTCTCTCCAGTCTCCTGCATTTTTCTTGGTAATTGACTGAGATAGGAGGGCCCAGCCCACTGAGGGTAGTGCTAGGCCAGGGGTCCTGGGTTGTATAAAAAGCCAAGGTCAGTGAGTCATGGAAAGCAAGCCAGTAAGCACTGCTCCTCCACTGTCTCTGCCTCACTTCCTGTCTCCACTGTCTCTGCCTCACTTCCTGTCTCCAGCTTCCTACCATGAGTTCCTGTCCTGACTTCCGCCAGGGATAGATTGTTACCCAGAAGTGTAAGATGATTTTTACATCGAATTGATTTTGGTCCATGTTTTATCATGATGACAGACAGCGAAGTAGGACATCATTTTTTTACGACTGCTGGGCTTCACTTGGGCAATACACTCCCTAACAACTCAGAAGAGCCCAGGGGCACAGGGGATGAAGGGCAGCATCTGCCAGATGGATTGTGGGAAACCAGCTCCTTTTCAGCCTTGCAGTGTGTGTCCGGAAGTGGGTGGGTGCCCCACGCTGCTGCTTCCCGCCTTCTAGACTAGCTCTGTCCTCTAGTCTTTAAGGGGCTGCACCACTTTATGCACCCCCTTCTTGTCTTTATCTCAATTTCCACACTCGAAAGCAGCCCCTGGCTCTCAGGCTTTCTCCTATGCATTCTTTTTTTTTTTTTTTTTTGTTTGGTTTTTTTGTTTTTCAAGACAGGGTTTCTCTGTGTAACCCTGGCTGTCCTGGACTCACTTTGTAGCCCAGGCTGGCCTTGAACTCACAGAGATCCGCCTGCCTCTGCCTCCCAAGTGCTGGGATTAAAGGCATGCGCCACCACGCCCGGCTCTCCTATGCATTCTTACACCATCTCTAAGGGTCCACCATCTTCACGGATGATCCAGTTTCATCCTCACTAGGGACTATCCTCTGCTCTGTCTGCCACTCACACCCAGACTCAGATTTCCTCATGTCCTCAGAACCACGTATTGCCCATCTCTTAAATGGCAAATTTAGACATCCTAATATTCAGGACAGCGTCCCTTCTTTCAGGCTCATTTATTTAATAATCTAATGGCCACCCCGCCCTAACATTGGAGGGTGAGTGCTCTGAGCTCTCACATGCTCTCTAGCTTGCTTTTACCTGCTTAGTTACATTACTTGGTTTTTACAGTACATTTAACAGCCAACCACTTTCTTTATAATCATTTAAAGTGTCATCTTCCCTCTCTTCTTCAAGCCCCAGAAGTCTTCCTGCAGGGGAATGCTCTTTTTGGTGCCTTTACTTGAGTCAGCTGAGCTTACAGATGTACACCAGAAAGTGACAGGCTCTCAGTTAGTCAAATGACTGTCCCATTTCCACAAGCCATTTTTCAGATTTTCATTCTCCTAGCTGCCGGTGCCGCCACTCCTTCTCAGTGGTGATCTTACATAAGTTCAAAGGGAACAGAGGTCCCAGCAGAGCATGTCCTTGATGCACCCACTAACCCCTCAAGGCCACCTCCACCCCCACAATCTCTTCCTTTGCTTCTCTTAGGGGGGAGGCCACTCTCTCCAGTCCAGGTTTTTCAGGTATGGAGTGTGCAGTCTATAACCTTTGTGACAGACCTTCCCACCTCTGTTCCTTCTGTGCCCTGCATTCACCTTTGTCACTGCACCACACTGGCATTAATGTGCTAGGCTCTCAGTGCCCTTCTCTTTCCTTTTTGGACCAAATGTCCACTGTGAGTTGCTAGAACTTTCTGTTTCTTCACCTTGCTACACACACTCCCCGTCCCACTCTGGGTTCTGCCTGCATTGCACTTATAAAACTCCTGGTGATGGATTAAACACAAACCTTTTAGTCCTTCCCGTATTAAGTCTCATCAATGGGGGACACTGACCAGTTGTTCTGAAGGCATCTTCTTCCCCAGCTTGTGCTGTTGGTCCTAAGTTCTCCCTTCTTCCTCTTCCCTCCTCCCTCCTCTTTCTCTACCAAAGTTAGATTTCCTCAAAGTTTTCTTCCAGCTTCTTCCCTCCATGCACCTGTAACTTCTCTCAAGGTAGACAAATCCCCTTTTTGAGAAGATTCATTTATTTTTATGTGTATGGATACTGTTGCCCACATGTATGTATATGCACCCCACACCTGCCTGGTGGCCTTGGAGGTCAGAAGAGGGTGTTGAATTCCCTGGAACTGGAGTTGTGGGTGGTTGTGAGTCACCCTGTGGGTTCTGGGAATCAAGCCATGTCCTCTGAATGAGCAAGTGTCTAAAACTACTGAGCCATCTCTCCAGCCCTGGAACCCCATTGCATGTTCATGCCCCCTAACTCTCTGCATAGACCTCCCTCTCTGGCCTGGAGGCTCCAAGTCTGCATGCCTGACACGTCTCATAGTCACTTCAAGCCTTCATTTGTGACTCCTACTCCCCAATCCGCTTCAGCGAGCAATAACTTATTTCCCCCAAGTTGTGCAAGCCAGATACCTGGGAGATATTGTCCAGTTAACCACCAGGGTCTGTCATTGTCCCCCACTCATCTCTGGACTATGTATTTACGTAATCCAGCCAAACAACCAAAGAGCATGCTCTTTGTCTTGGTCCTTCTAATCCATTCATTTCACAGGCGCCAGGTTGATGTTTGCAGCCAACAAATCCCATTTTGATCTTTACTTAAAACCCTCAACAACTTCACCTCATGAAGTTCAGGTCTATAAAGTCAAAGCACTCAGAGAAAAGGGAGAAAGGTGAAGCTTGAAGACAAAGCTATAGAGCAGGCTGAAGGGGATACCAGCTGAAGGCTTTTATGTCCTGTGTAAAGGCGTTTGGATTTCTGGGCTGTCCAATATGGTAATCACCAGTCACATTAGTTCCTGCATGACTGGATATATTTCAAGCACTCACCAGGGCTGCCACATTGTCACACACCTACAGATGGCAACTTTAATGAAAGAATGATGTGGCCTTTGGTGGGTTGGGAGATGCAAGTGGTGAGGTAAGATAATGGGAGGCAAAGATGACTATGAGATGTCTATTGGTGTTGGGAAAGTACTTGGGCGAACAAGTAGAAAACAGGCTTGAAGCAAACGTGTGTGACAAAAATAAGCTGAGCATGAAATGCTTTCATTGAAGTGTCATGAAATGTTTGGGGATTAGGTGCAATCCACATTTGTAGTTTTAGAGAAAGTAAATTGGAGTTAAAAGCCAGAAAGCCACTAGCACTATGGATCTGTCTAGATAGTTTACTGGAAAGGGTAAGAACTCATGGTCCACTGTGCTGGGGACACCAGACAGTAACACAAGGCAGTGCGAAGCCAGGCCACAAGGTGTGGACTGCTGGGAGAACCAGAACTTCCAGGGCATGCCTGTGTTCTGAACAACCCTTTTGGAGGAGGATGAGAAAACAGCTGGCAGCAAAGCTAATGCTATTATCTGCCCTGTTGAGGAGGATGAGAAAACAGCAGGCAACAAAGCTAATGCTATTATCTGCCACTTTAATCCTCACCCTGACTTGGGGTTTCTTAGCTGAGTCCTGAATTCCCAGAGGTGGAGCAGGTGGGACATAGAGAGCACACACCAGGCCTCAGTGCCTTCACCAGTTCTCGGACTGTGACCCACGACCTTATCCAGCTTCTGCAATTAGCTTGGCTTACTTCATTTGATAAAAAATACTTATTTTATATGAGATTTTTCTGAGATGCAAAAACAAAACAAAATCTTCAAACTGGCAGTTGTTAAAAACTGGCAAGTGTGAAGGCCCTAGAACATTAACCTAAATGCAATTTTATATACTAAGATGAAAACTATAAGAAGATAGAAGATGGGGGAAAGGTGACCAGGACTTCTGTCTTCAAATTACAGTTAGACATGAGGATCACTTTAGAATCCAACAGCACTATGGCATGGCTACATAATTCATTGTATTATATAGTTAAAATAGTTAAGCTTAAACTTTTTTTTAAACTTATTATGGAGAGGAGTATATTCAAAAGTCAGAGGACAACTCTGGAATCAGTTCTCTTCTTCCACCTTTATGTGGCTCCCAGAGATCAAACTCAGGTTGCTGCCTTTTTCCTGCTGAGGACCTTTTCCTGCTGAGCCTCCTGATCCCTTCGTTCTATAATCTAAGAACTAGAAGAGACAAGCTCAAAGCTTCCTAATGCAAACAAATTACAGATATTTAAGAAGACAGAAATGCTAATTACTCTGGTTTTACCATTGTACATTTTATACATGCATGGATCAACTACTGCATGCCACAAATATGTGCCAATTATGATGTTAGATTTAAAACAAAAACAAACAAAAAATCAAGGGAAGAATTTTGCCATGTAAAGGAGCATTGGGTTTATAAAGAGAGTGTTTATATTATAATCAGCTTCCTTGTAATTTTTTAGTGGCTATTCTTTTCTTCTGCGGCTAATCAAGTCACAAGCTGGTGGGCATTTAGCCTGACTTTCTTTTATCCATAAAATCTCATATTACCTCACACAAGTTTTCATCTAGTTACTTCTGTTTCAGGTATCTTTACATTTTGTCTACCTCAAGAAATTCTTTTTAGAATTCTAAAGTATATTTGCCAACTTCCAAACACCAGAACTTACCTGTAGTTACAGGAAATGTGGTGGTAACAGGCATGGCTGTGGTTGTGGGAAGTTTTTTTGGCCTGAATTTGTAGTGACCAATAAATCCATCCGCTGTTAAACTTAAGTCTGATAAAAACTGAATGAGAAGCTCATTTCTCTCAGACACGATTGGCCTAGGAGAGAAACACATTTAAAGTTTAAGTGGCACCTCTCTGAATATGTCAAATTTTCTAGCTTTCAATTCATTTTTGACAGCAGATTAGCAACTCACTGAAAACCAAAAATTCAAAACACTTAGAAAGAAATGAACACCTAACACCGCATCTTCACAAGGACCCTAACCCTAACCCTAACCCTGTTTTTATGGAATAGGTGACTAGAATTCAGCAATCTTCCCAAGATCCTGTGTTCAGCATGTGGGAACCAGGATTTGAACCTGGGGCCCAGTGACTCTAGAGACAGTGGAAGATACTGGGACCAGTGCGAACGCTGATGTGGCTGTTTCCCACAAGCCCCCAAGGCTTTGCCTGACTTGTGACTCTGAACTAACTCTATGATTGGCATCAGCTGCTGCTCGAGAATCTGAGGGTCAGATTTGGTGAGACAGAGGGCTTAAAGAGAGCACATTTCATTTTTAGTAGGAGATCTAATGCCTGCCTCCAATGGCGACATTTCTATTTATAATCCACACCAGGGAAATGCTGCTAAGGGAAGCAAGCGGGTGACTACCGATCGGTAATCATAACACCATTAAGAGCTCCAACATTAGGAACTTGACGGGTAGTTGAAAGTATAGGGTTAGAGGTGATGCTAACTGAGCCTCAAAGTCCCTCTGAATCTTAGGGGATAATTATAAGAGGGTCGGTTTCACTTAAGTTGCTATTATTTCTTAAACAATGCTGTTGGGCTAAACTTTTTTAAAAATGAATTCATAAGTAGAAAAAAGATTAAACAAGTTATTTGATTGCATTAATGATTTGATGAAACTCCTATTCTGGGGCATCCCTCTAGTCAAAGCACTTGGGTCTCTCAACAGCCCATAGTGAGCAGGCCACTTCTGTACCACGTGCTGTGAGCAGGCAACTCCGTACTGGAGCAGACCAGCTGGGGGAACTATGGAATATCTTCTGTCTTGACTAACAACCTTTAGAACCAAAGGTGGGACCAAGAGCGGCAGGGGCCCCATGATCTACATCTATAGTTCCCATCTCTGAAGCAACTAGGATCATGAATATAATGTGTAAGGGGAGTTAGATTAATATAAATTAGATTTAGTAAATATCTAGGGGTTTCTGATATGGTCTCTTAATCCGGGGCATGAAGATCAACTTGACTGTGGGCAATTAGTTTATCGGCTTATGGACTAAAAACAAGAATGAAGTCAGGTGAACCGAGGGGAGTCACTAAGGACTAAACAAGGAGGAAGCCAGGTGAAACAAGGAGAGACTCTATGGACTAAAAACAAGGTTTATGGCCTGGCATTGTTTTCAGCTGCTAAGTGGGCAGAGCCCAGATTAAGCTGAAGCAGGTGGAACAAGGAGAAATCCTATTTAAGGACAAGTGGATGGAGCTCATAGGGGCCTCATGCTAGAGAGCTCTGAGGCTAGTGAGTCCTCACACTAGAAAGGACAATGAGTAGTTTGTATCCTCTGATGGAGAAAGTGCTGGTGGACTGATGGCCAGATCTCCCTGAGGCAGAAAGAAGCTGGTGAGCAGAGAAAGCCTCGGCAAGACAGCAAAAGCCCAAGGACTAAACCCTGTGGCTCAGCTTTTGCCTAGAGGGGTTTGACCAGTCCAAACAGTGGCCTGAACGGAACTGTGGCCAGCTTTAAAGACTGAGGCAGAGCGGCAGAGTTGCTGATATGAAGGAAATAAATTGGCCTACAGACGGCTGAGGTCTCCCAGAGAGAAGAAAGCCTCAAGCCTTATTTAAGGTGAAGTTGCCATAGCCAATTTACCCTGACGGATCTACGTCTGAGATATTCCAGAAAAAAGACTGCTAAGTGCATTGAAGGGTCTACCCCAGAGACTGTGTTCCTGACAACTGAGGACCTGCCCCAGAGACTGTATCCTTTTAAAAGGTTATGAAGGGGCTGGAGAGATGGCTCAGTGGTTAAGAGCACTGGCTATTCTTCCAAAGAACCTGGGTTCAAATCCCAGCAGCCACATGGCAGTTCATAGCTGTCTAGTTGTCTGGCGTGGTGGTCCAGAACAGCCAAGGATACAGAGAAACCCTGTCTCGAAAAACCAAAAATTTACAAAATAAATAAATAAATAAATAAATAGATAGATAGATAAATAAATAAAAGGTTATGAAAATAGTTGTTATAGTTATCAATAGGTTTAGTGATTAGGTAGTAGGGGTTGTAGTCATTCTTAGGGTTAGTAGTTACATAAGTGTTTATAAGTGAATATAGTTATCAATAAATACTTATTGAATAATTAAAAAGGTTTGGTTTCAATAATGCTTTAGGGATCCAAGCTTTTAACACACATATTTTAGCTTGCTTATGAAAAATATGAAATGAAAAATTAAAACTTCCCTCTACACAATTCTCACCTACAATTACAAATGAAACACGTTAATCTCATTTAAATGGCAAAATTACAACAAGCACTTCCTATAGGCAGCAATGGAAAACCAGTTAGGCTGTCCTTCTACACAGGTATTTGTCACTCTGGCGACCACGCCCTGACTTTTCTATGAACTAACCGGGCAACATTATGGCAGAAATAAATTTTTTTTCATGGAAGAGTTATTTTAATAACAAAAGTAGATTTTTATTGTGTGCTCTGTGGACATACAACAGAATCACAGTGCAGTGAGAGCCAAATGCTGCATCTGCCAGTGGGTGTTACGAATAGCTAGGAAGGGGAGATGAAATCTCTGCCAGAAATTGATTGAGAAGCCGGCTTGGGAGGCAGTGAACTAACAGCAGTTAGTTACTTAGTTCTCTGGCTTTAACTTCTACAGCCTCTGCTTTGCTTGCTACTGCCAGCCAGCCACCTTGACTGCTAATTTTATCTCCTAAATATTTCTTGACATACATTGTCTTCTTCATCTCTGACAGCCTCCTATATAACATGATGTGGTGAAACTCCTTTATGTTACTGTGTGTCTGGGCCAGTGAGTTTCCAAGGCTCTGCCTGACTCTGCCACTCACCTCCCTCTTGCTGGATTGCAAGCATGAGCCTCCGTGACTGGGTTTTCTCTTAAGTGGTCCTGGGGCTCCAAACTCAGGTCCTCACACTTGGGGGATGAGCATTTTATCAACTAAACCACCTCTCCAGCCAGGAGAGTAACTTACCCGAGGAAGGATGCTTTCTTAACGAAGACATATTTTCCTCTGTGCCTCCCTGGCTTTACCAGGACCACACCAACAACCCGCTGTTCATCCTCTCTAGATGTGGGAACTGGAACCACTGGGCACAATCATCGCCCCATGCCTTAATGCACTGGGGGCTCCTAAGCCTACAGGATGTACAGCCCGACACAGTCCCCAGCCTTATCCCTCTCCAGGTTCCAGCTCAAGGTCTAGGCTTCAGAAGCAGCAAAGCTTTCCATGCATCTTTACTGATGTCTATCTGTAGAAATGTGGCTGGCCACCCCCCCACCCCTGCCTCTCCCAAATCTTCCTTCCTCCCTTCCTTCACTAGCCATTCTTTCCAAACACTTCCTCTGATCAAGGCCTGGCATTTTCTTTTTTCACTATTTCTTACAACTAAGAAATTCTTTGCTGTTTTGTTGGTATTGTAATGTGACCTAGAACACAATTGGTCATTCCCTTGTTCATAAACGTTGTGATGTGTAGTGTCCCCCATCACAATTAATACTTCCAAGAATATGTGCTGTAGTGCTCCTGGGCAGAGAGTCTTCAGTTGGCACATGAGGAAGGCTGGCCCAAGGATCTCTGAGTTGTGCACTATCTACAGACACACATGGATAAACCCCTGGCCTTTCTTTGTGACTCCATTTTCCTTTCTTTCTGTTAAAATCTCAGTCTTAACTCATAGCTCCCTGATACAGTCTCATATACACGGGCAGGTGAGTCCCTTTCCTGTTTCTTTCCTTTAAGACTCAGTATTGTCCCCACCACCCACCGTCTTGCCCATTCACCTACTAAGCCTACATGTTTCATTATTGTGTAATGATGGGTATTTCTAGTCATGAACAGCTACATTTAGTTAAGGGTTTTAAAACATCTTCTGGTTGGGTTTATACCTTTCCATATTAAAGCCTGGCACGCAAGTTTTTAAAGCTTTATTTTTGGGTATTTAATGTTTGTATCTTAAGAAAATGTTTTAAAATATGAACTTTTCTATAGTCAGCAAGGTGGCACAGCAGGTAAAGAAACTTGCTACTAAGATTGATGTCTTGAGTTTGAGCCCCGGGTCCCATGTGGTGGAAGAAGAGGAGCCACCCACTCTTGTAGGTTGTCCTCTGACCTCCATGGGTTTGCTGTGGCATGTGTCCATACACACTGGCACATAAATAAATCAATAGATAGATAAATAAATAAACATAATTTAAATAGAAAAAAAAAGCTGTTGAACAATTCTTATTTTCCCTAGAAGGATCTGTGTAATGTTGAAATACCTGTCCCTCAGGTGCTTAAAGGAACTCTAGAGAAAACCATATTGATTTGTGTTGGGGGCTCGACTGGATTGGCAACTGCCCACTAGCCATGATGGTGGGATGCGGGCATTTTGCCCCTCACATAACTAAGATCATGCCAAGCAAGGGCAGCTATAGGCTGGGGGTGAGTGCCTAGCATGGGGTGGGAGAAGTCTGGGAACTGGCATGTGACATTCCCACCCCCATTTCTGTATGTAGTCAAATGTTCAGACACTGAGATTTGAAATCCTTTGTTTGCTGTCCCAGAATGCACCTTGCTAAAGGGGAACTTGAGATGTCTGAGTGCTCTGTGATTCTGCTGTCTGATGCACTTTACTGACCTCATTCTGCTTCCCCATTTGAGGGGTTATAGGAAACTGTGATACTAAGGAACTTGCTGGCCTGGGTCACCCCCTGAAGCCCTCCTGACTCCAGATTTTAACTCTTTCCTTCCATTATTGCTTTATTTCTTTTTTTGCCCCTCAAAGTCTCTGCCTTGAGATCCTGTCCAGAACCCTGATACAGGAGGTCTGGGTCAGACCTCCCCAGCCCCCACACCCCACTTCAGAGAAAAAAAAAACCAAAAAATTACTGCTCAAATATCTTGAATGGTTTCTGTGGCTTTTTCTTCTTCCTGCATCCATTTTGGATGAAAAGAATATATTTTCTCTATTTGTGGGACACAGGGTCTCTGCCCACTATCCCAACTGTGCTAACTTGGGTAGCAATGGGAAAAGCAATATCTCAAGCAGATATCCAGCAAAGAAAACATCTGGATTTATCATAAGCATCCCAGTTTCCTTGTCTGGTGTTTTCAGCCCTTGGCTTTTTCTTTTCTTTTCTTAAAGTTCCATTTATTACCAATGCTTGAGGTCTCCTCAGCAGGCCTGTGACACAGGATTCCTTCCCACCCCCCGGGGCACCAGCCTATTTGTCTACATGGCTGCTGGACTCAGGTTGGATGGTTGAATTTTCCTGCTGCTGGTGGAGAGGCCTCCACTGCCATGGGACTCAAAGGTTTGTCAACAACATAATATTTTTCCAGAAAATAAATAAAGTAATCAGGGAATTTAGTAGGGCATGAGGTGCACTTTGTATCAACTTGACACAAGCTGGAGTCATCAGAGAGGAAGGAACCTCAGCTGAGGAACTGTCTCCATGAGATCCAGCTGGAAGGCATTTTATCAACTAGGGATCAATGGGGAGGGCCCAGCCCATGGTGGGTGGTGCCATCCCTGGGCTGGTGGTCCTGGGTTCTATAAGAAAGCAGGCTGAGCAAGCCGGTTAGAAGCACCCCTCCCTGGGTCTCTGCATCAGCTCCTGCCTCCAGGTTCCAGTCCTGCTTGAGCTCCTGTCCTGACTTCCTACAGTGATGAACAGTGATGTGGAAGTGGAAGCTGAATAAACCCTTTCCTCCCCAACTTGCTTTTTGGTCATGGCAATAGAAACCATAACTAAGACAGGTTTAGAGTCATTAAAATATCAGCGATACAAGTAAGTGCTACTTACATAGGCGGACTGTCACCGCAGTACTTCCCGATTCTTTTAGCGTCGTTGACTTCCCCACCATTAAACACAGCCACGTAGTCGTATCGGCAGTAGTTATCACGTTCAACATCAAACTTCTCAAACTTCAACTCTATAAGCTTCGGGAAAAGCGCAGCATGGAAATATCAATAACCTGAATAACCTTGAGTGGAAATCCCCCTGTCATTGGTGTTGGAGATCTATTACACAGTAACATGTCAACTATAAATAATAGTAATGTGCATTTGAAAATTGCTAAGAGCATAGATTTTTCATGTTGTCGATGTGTATAAACTAAGAGTACCTGATAAGTGAAGGATATGCTAATTAGCTCAATTGTAATATTTTATTATATATACATTACTGTATACTGGAGGTATATACAATTTTTATTTGCCAGCAATACCTCAATAAAGCTGGAGAGAAAAAGAGGAAAAAGAGGAAGGTTCTTTCTGGATAACTGGGTGTGTGTTGGGGTGATAAAGGAACCTGTGTGCTAGTCCATTTTTCTCTGAAAAAAAAAATAACAGAAATCAAAAGTATCATCTAACATGTCCCCCACATTACATTACAAGTGGTGTGGTATGTGTGCATCACATGTATGGTCATGAGATGAACATTCTTCGCATTTTTTAAAGGTTTTTCGAGACAAGGTTTCTCTGTGTAGCCCTGACTGTCCTGGACTCACTTTGTAGACCAGGCTGGCCTTGAACTCACAGAGATCTGCCTGCCTCTGCCTCCCGAGTGCTGGGATTAAAGGCATGTGCCACCAGGCCCAGCAATTACAGACAGCTGTGAACTGCCATGTGGGTCCTGGGATTTGAACCCAGACCCTTTGGAAGAGCAGTCAGTGCTCTTAGCCATCTCTCCAGCCCTGAGATAAACATTCTTACTGCATGTAAAGGAGTCAATTTTGGGATGAGAGTTTTGGTGAGGTGGGAACTGATTAGAGTTGCTGGAGTATGCATGGAGCATGTGTATGCTCCAAGCACAGGAACATGGAGGTGTGGTTGATTTTTTTTTTAAGATTTTATTTATTATGTATACAGTGTTCTGTCTGCATTTATGCCTGCAGGCCAGAAGAAGGCACCAGATCCCATTATAGACGGTTTTGAGCCACCATATCGTTGCTGGGAATTGAACTCAGGACCTCTGGAAGAGCAGCCAGTGCTCTTAATCTCTGAGCCATCTCTCCAGCCCCTGGTGTGGTTAATTTTTGAAGAGGATGCGTAGAAGCATTGATGCACAAAGTGTGAGTATTAAAGTTTTTCATTTGTTTGTTTATTGCTCTAGTATTAAGAATAGTGTCCTAAATCACTCATGTGACTAGCATATTTAATTTCATGAGCAACCAGTCATTCCCCTTACAAGCAATTTCTTTAAGAACATTTCCAGTGTGTGAATCTAAGGACATCTCCCTGGGTCATTAACACTGGTGGCATTCAGCTGCTACTTAATCTTGCTGGACAATAGGTATCCAGGAACCCTGTCTACTAATTCAAGGAAGATTATGGAAATCAATCCTCATTAGATAAAGGACATCCATTGCCAATAGTTCAAGAAGACTCTTACACATTAATCTAACCAAAAGTAGCAAGAACAACGGTATGCAGTTGGACATAGCAGCCAATATGTTTTGATTGGATCATAAGCGCCATACATGTAGATGTTTGCCTACCTTTAAGAAGTTGGTATCTGTGATGAGAGAGGACTGCCATACTCACGCCAAAAATTGCTTTAAATTATGTTAAAACAATTCCTTTGGGGGAGCCACTGACTTTTCACTGGCAATTGATAAAATATTTTCCATTTAAAAATTGGCTGAACTTTCTTGCCCTAAAAGTTAGTTATATAAAAGCTTTTGGGGAGGAGATTAAAAACAAGAGGAGACAAGGGTAAACTGAGAAAATCCAGAGTCAGTGCTTTTGAAGAACATTCCATAGACTCGCACAGAAATTCCTCAGGATTTAATTTTCCTGCTGTTTTTCCTCTTTAGACTGAACTACCAGGGGATTCCAAATGCTCCAATGCTGGTGAAAATTTCAACTGAGTGAAACAAAACAAACCAGAGAAATAAAGCTCAAACTCCAAATAATGGAGGGAAGAACCACAAGAAGAGATGCGGGGGTATAATCTGGAAGCTAATACCATTGGCCTTATTAGGCCAGGTGGATTAACAATGTCAGAGACAGATGAGCAACACAATTTCAAGAATTGCATAATGGTTTTAAGTATTTAAAAAAATGCACTTTTAGAGCTGAAGAGATGGCTCAGCAGTTAAGAGCACTGTCTGCTCTTCCAGAGGTCCTGAGTTCAATTCCCAGAAACCACATGGTGGCTCACAACCATCTATAATGAAATCTGACACCCTCTTCTGCCATGCAAGGGTACATGCAGATAGAGCTCTCATACATGTAAAATAAATAAAAAAATCTTTTTAAAAATGTACTTTTAAATATTGCTAATCTCTTCAGCAGACACGTAGCCTTCCATTATTAAACAAATGGCTACGTTTCTAGTCTTTAAAATAAGACTGAGTTTTGGGAATTGATCACATTACGGTTGTATGCATTTGTATGAGTATGTGTGCTCATCTCAGTGGCTTGCATGGTGTGTTTGCCTGGATCATAACTGATGTCAAAAACACATATGTGGCAAGTATCATTGGGCTGTAGAGATGGCTCAGTGGGTAAGAACACTGACTGCTCTTCCAGAGGACCAGGGTTCAATTCCCAGCACCCACATGGCCACCCACAAGCATCTGTAACTCCAGTTCCAGGGAATCTGATACCCTTTTCTGGCCTCCATAGGTAACAGGCACACATATGGTACACATACATGCATGCAGAAAATAAAATAATTTAGAAAGCAGTACTGCGGTGCCCCCCCAGAGTGTTTGGACCAAAGTCAGTAAGTAGTGTTTGAAACAAGAATAATTTTACAAATTTATTTTTAAAATTTTATACAGCAAGATTCATATATTCTTACACCAAATTCTGTCCTATAATTAATATGTAGTGGTTGCCAGAAAGGACAAAAATCCATATAACTACATTTAAATACTAGAGAACAAGATTTCAGCTGATTGTCCTAGAGTGTTGATTCTCAACCTGTGGGTCATGACCGCTTCAGGGTTGCATATCAGACATCCTGCATATCAGATATTTACATTACAACTCATAACAGTAGCAAAATTACAGTTATGAAGTAGCAAAATAATTTCAGAATTGGGGGTCAGCACATGAAGAACTGTATTAAAGGGTTGTAGCAGTAGGGAGGTTGAGAACTAACGTTTTAGAGTAACAGATAAGGAATACACACATTTTGTTTCAAACAACCCCAGTCCTCAAAAGCTGACCATCATCAACAGAAATAGGGGGCTCATTGAAGGCTCTGTAGCTGCTTGCTGGCTTTGCTGGAGTGAGGTATGTCTGGGACACGGAGGACCAATGGAGGACCAGTAAAGGGGATGCTGGGATGTGCGTGTGTTTGAGGACCTCCATCCCACACAGCTCGGTGCTGATGCTTGCAGCCTCATCGGGCTCTATACATCTGCCAACAGGCCTACACAGTCCTCTGTGGAATTTGTTTACAATTTGTGTTTTCAAAACTGTTTTGAAAGTTATAGTTACATAATTGAAAATCAAATCCATGAGTTTGCAAGTCAAACAGTGCCGAGGGCAACTTTAGCCTGGGTCTGGGTAAGAGTAAGTACTTGGGTCCGACTAGGCTTTCCTCTCCTGTAGCTTTAACTCTCAAGCCCCAGAGACGGAGGCTCACCCCGTGGGCAATTTACACATACTTTCATTACATTTTCTGGAGTCTCACCTGGTTCTTTGGGGCTACGATGTGCCACACACAAGTAACTCCTATGGGGTAATCTCTGTCTGGCCAGTTGGGGGTTTTAAAGGAACCGGAAGGCTTTTCAAGGCGTCCTCCACAATACCGGTCTCCTGAAGTTATTAAGTATGAAAAACACACAGGTTTATACCCTAATGTAGGTCACAGTAGTACAACCACCTGGAGTTCAGGAATGAGAACATTAGGGGCATCACAGCACTTCAAGGCAATGGTAGAAGCTCTTCAGTTTTCTCTTAAAAAAAAAAAATCACACAATCTGCCCTACACATGTATTTTCTTTGTTTCTGTGATGGTCTTATGTAGCACAGGCTAGCCATGAATAAACTGTGCGGCTGAGTCTGCCTTTGGTCTTCCTGCCTCCATCTCCTAGAGCTGCTTTTACAGCATGTGATCACCACACACAGTTCACCAAGTTCTGTTTAATTTCCTGACATTCCACCCAAGAGAAGGAAGGAGCGGACTCAGAGCCACAGCCTTTTTTTTTTTTCTACTGATTTTAAAGAAAGCAGAATTGCAAATTTCTCACTACACATACTATAAGAATCGAGTTTAGAATAATTTCTAAACTATGAGTGAAGACTTCATAGTTCTATTCATATATAATTGCCTCTGTGTACCCATCGTCCATTATCAACTGTTGTCGTTGGTTATCTGTTTTCTCCCTGTTGCTACTCAATCCCCACCACCTGCTTCATTGTTTTATTATTCTTTCAATCTCACAAGTTTGGGAAGGTAAATTCACAAATCTTAACTTTACATGATTGACAACTGAATGCACCCATGTGAGCCACACTCCCGAGATAATACAGAATCCATCTTTCACAAAACTTCTGTCATGCCACTTTTCCGAAAACCTTTCACCTTAGTTGTATTGTAGAGCTTTGTATACATCAAGTCATGTAAGGGGCACCCTTGTCTTCACTGGTTGTACAAGTTAGACTGCTGGGTAGTATTCCACCGTCTGCAAACACTACAACTTATGTACCCATTCTTCTGTTGAGGCTTATTTGGTGTTGTGTCCTAGTTTGATATTTATTGCTGTGATAAAACATCATGATCAAAAGCAACTTGGGGCACTTCAGGATTTTATTTGGTTTACATGTTCTTACATTTTTGGTTGTGAGCCTAGCCTTTAATGCCTTAGCCATCTCTCAAATTCCTGGCTTCCCTGTTCTAACTAGTGTCTACCATAAAGAAAAGTCAGGGCATGAACACAAGGCAGGAACTGAAGAAAAGGTCATGGAGGAATACTGCTTACTGGCTTTCTCCATGTGGTTAGCTCAGCCTGTTTTCTTATACAGCCTAGGACCACTAGCCCACGGGTGGCACCGCCCATAGTGGGCTTGGTCCTCCCACAGCAATCATCAGTCAAAAACTTCCCAGCAGATTTGCCAACAGATGGAGGCATTTTCTCAGTTGAGGTTCCCTCTTTCCAGATGACCTTAGCTTGTGTCAAATTGACAAAACAAAACAAAAAAGCCTAACTGGCATAGGTAGGTTGTTTTCAGTTTAGGCTATTGCTAGTGAAGCTGCTACAACTATTTTTGTCTTTTTTGTTGATGTGTATTTTCATTTTCTTACAATATCCAAGAAGACACTGCTGGGCCAGAAAAATACAGGTGTTTAACTTCATTAAACAATCAACACCACCAAAACTTCTCCCAACACCAAAGACTTTTATCATTTTATACCTCTCAAGGAGTAATGAGTTCCTGGTTACTTCCCATTCTTGGTACCACAAGATATCATCACATTTTTAGCTGCATAATGGGGAAGTAGTGGCATGCCACTGTGAACCTTAGAAAATTTTGAGATTTTATTTTTATTCTATGTATATAAAATGTTTATGTGTACATTCAGTGTTTGCCTGAATGTATTATCTGTGTACCATGTATGTGCTGTGCTCACAGAGGTCAAAGGAAGGCAACAGATCTCCTGGGACTAGAGTTGCAGACTCTGGTCCAGTGGAAGACCAGCCAGGGATCTTAATTGCCGGGCCATCTCTCAGCCTCTCACTATCTTAATTTGCATTTCTCTGATGATTGATGATACTTACTGGCATTTCTAGCAACCTCTGCCAAATATAGGAGCAAGTGTTTCACTCAGTTTGTATTTGTTGAGATTCTTCTATTGTTGGCTGTTATGTATTATGGATATAAATAGATAGTTTGTGGCTGTTTTCTCTAGTGGTGTGGACTGCATGTTCATATCTGTAATAGTATAGCTTAATATGTATCAGTTTTAATTTTAATGAAGTTTGCATGGTATATGTCTTTTCCATCTTTTTGCGTTCAGTATATTTGTTTTTTGTATTTCAAGTTGTTTTTGGTAGACAACACGTGGCTGGGCCTTGCTTTAATCTATCCTACTAATAATTTTCTTCAAAAAATTTGGGTGTTTAATTCCTTATGTCTAGTGTATTTATGGATGTCTTGGGTTTAGTGTGCCTATTGCTATTTTTTTCAATTTGTTCTTACCTTTTTTCATATTGTAAAAAAATAAAATAAAAATGGCTAATTAAACTATTTAACCAATATTTAAATTATTGTTAATTGGTTTGGTAGCTAATCCCTAACCCACCATTATAAATTAGCACACAGAGACCACGTGGATTTTAACAAGCCTTGGCCTGAGTTGTGCATTCCTGGCCCATCTAAGCTAGCTCTTAAGTCTGTTACCCAAATATGACCCCATATATACATACGTCCCCTTGGACTGCCATTCTCCATGATATGCCAATGTTCCTGGCCATGTGGTATGAGGTTCTTTTCTCTAACCCATGGTGTGTGCCTCCTTCTTCCTGCTGCTGGCTGGAATGCTTTCTTCTTCCTGCTCCTGGCTGGAATGAATTAATCCTCTGTCTAAAGCACAGGCTTCCTGTTCTAATCTCAGGAAGTCCCACCTTTCTCTGTCTTTGCCCAATCTCAGGCCTCAGCATTTTATTTAACCATAGAGTCAGAGTCAATGCAAGTAACAGACAGCAAGCAGGACCAATTAATTAACATTTAGAATGCTTAATACTACCCCAACACATATGTGTTCTTCCTTCCAGTTTTCTCTAAGTGGGTAATTTTGGTTTTCTATTTAAACCTTTTGTCCTTTAGTCATAGACCTTCTGGTTTTAATGGATGCTTTCTGCACTCAGCTCATCATAATCTATAGAGAGCTCGTTCTGGATATTTTCCTGTGGGCTGTATGGGGGGTTCTGAGTTTGCATTTAGCTATCTTTTGTTGTCAAATATAAGACATTCTATCTTCCATAGTATTTTAGTCATGAACACATATGAAAAGAAATCAAGAGACAAACATAACACGCTCTCTCCATGCCAACCATTCCCAGCAAGGGTTCCTTCACTGCCTTCATGCCAGCCCAGCCACCATTTCCCTGGACATCAGGTGCTGCCTTCAGCATTTCTCATGGCACAGATATAAAAATGTCTCTGTTGTGAATGCTTTACCCTCACGTTCATGTTGGAAGGCTGCCTGTAGAGGGTGCCTGGCATCCTCATCCCAGCACTTGAGGGATGCCATGACAGTGCCCTCTGCTTCTCCCAACAGGGGACCAAGCCCAGCCCTTAGTTCTTCTTTCTCTTCATCTGCCTGACTTGAGAAACTTTATCTTTTGAGTTCTGCAATTCGGTTGTCATGGACTAAGCTTTCTTGTTTTTATATTCCTTTTCTATTTATTGTATTTAGAGTTTACTATGTTCTTGGTTGAATCAATTCACATACTATGTTAAATCTAGGTGCAGTCATTTTTCTTTACATTTTTGCTTCTATACTATTGTTGTTTTAAGATAAAACTCACAACATACGTTAGACAACTTAATACTGTCTCACTAGTCTTTGGTCTCCCTTTTCTTCAATCTTTTCTGTGTTGGTGTTTCAGATTGGTAACTTCTATTTATGGGGAACTGTTTTCTGTAACCTCCAGTCTATTTGTTGGATAAATTATAGGATATCAAATTCTGTATTTTCTAGCTCTAAAAAATCATCATCTCGTTCTCTTTTTATATTTTCTGTTTCTTGTTTTTATTTATTCTACACACATTCCTTTAAAATCCTGAAATCTTTTCCTCTTCCTCAATACTGGAAATTGAACCCAGGACTTTGTACATGGTAAGCCAGCATTCTTCCACTAGGCCACACCTCCAGCCCCCTCTCCCCTTTGATAAAGGGTCTGTTCTGTAGAACTGGCTAGCTTTCAACTTGCAATCCTTCTGCCTCAGCCTCCTGGGTAGCTGGCATTCAGGAAACAAATTCATAATAACTGCTTTAAAGTGCTGCCTGTAGTGAGCCATTCCTCAAACCTGTCTGTCTATTCCCTATGTTCCCATTGTCTCCTGTTGATCTGCTTCTCTACAGAGAAATCCCCAGTGCAGAAATATTATAATAAGCAGCCCAACTGAAGAATGAAGTGTTCATCTGCTCCTTGAGAGAATTTTCTGTTGACTGCCTTCTCCTTCACTACGGATATCCATCGTGAATGGGTTACATTATTCTCTAGACTCTGTTATATTCCTATGAAAAACAATTTTTCTCCTAGTAGACATTTAGTTACACTCAAACTGAGTCTGTCTCCCTGGCAGTGGCCAGAGGCTCTAAGTCCTGAAATTGTAGCTTTGCTGTCAAAGACTCGTGTAGATTTTCTGTGTATATTTTGGATTCTACACTTTTGTTGTGCCTTGCTAGGACTTCTGCCCCAGTGTTCTGACTGTACTTTCTTCAGCCCTTGATCCTGTCTTTCGACTTTTTAATCTAGTCATGTCACACTATCGTCCAAGCCCAGGGCACAGGGCGGGGGATGCAGAAGTCTTGCTTGCTGTAGTCATCCTCCCACATGCTCTCCTGGAGAGCATCTATGAACTGACATGAATACATCCCAAGGGCTAAGTAACAAGGGAAAGTTATGGCATCATGTGTTATTTCACCTAGGTTTTTAAAGAGCTGTTGTAAAGGTATATGTGTGCATGTAAATATGGAGAGAAAGATACAGAAACCAGTGGCCATGCCTTTCTGTAGGATGAGGTGAAGTAGTGGACTGTACATCTGTGAACATACATGCAAGCTTCACGTTTTTACCCTATACATTTCTATATTTGACTTTTTATAAGAAGATATACACCGTTTCTTTAAAAGGGCTGACTTTTAAAAAAATGACCTCTTGATGCCTTGTTGGCATTCCTTTAAGAATAGCTATTATGCTTTGAAAGAGGAAATATATAGAAGGCACTAACTAAGCACAGTGCCTGACACTGAGAGGTGATGAATCCCCATGACCTCTCATCACTATTGTCACTGCCCCTTCGTGAAAACAGGTACCTTTTCCATCTGGTGCAGCAGCAGAGAATGTTGCCATGAAGCCACTTCCAGCGGTGTTGGCATCGGAAATCATTTGTACCATCATCTTGTTGCCGCTGGCTACAAGAGATCCAGGTCGGAATGTGCCACAGAAGCGGCCGATGCGCTGGCCATTGGCATGGCCGTTGTACACATCCACAAAGTCATAACGACACAGGTTGTCATTCTCAAGGTCTATGAATCGGAAATTCAGAACAACCACTTTTCCCTCAGGGACCTGTCAAGACAAAAAGCCAGAAGAAAAACTGTACAGAAGAAGCAACATCTGTGGTCTGACAGCACTAAAGATGGCTGAGTGAAGGACAGTACCAGGCCGGGGATGTGTCTCTGTATAGAGTCCTTGCCTCGCATGTATGAAGCAGTGGGTTCGATCCCAGCAGCACACACTCGTAAATGAATAAGTAAATGACCCAGGGTGATTTCCTTCTCATGTCTGAACTAAGCCAGGAAGAGTTTCCTGCATGGTGCTTCTAAATAAGAACACAAGCTCTTACCCTCCTTGGCTAAATTCCGCAATTCTGTATGACATGCAATCCTATTCCTTAAACTTTTAATCCCAGCACTCAGGAGGCAGAGGCAGGCAAATATCCAAGTTTGAGGCCAGTCTGGTCTACATAGGGAGTTCCAGGACAGCCAGGGCTACACAGAGAAAACCTTTCTGGAAAAACAAACATCAAACAAACAAACAAATGAACTAAACTCATCAAATGGTGTAACTGTTTACAAAGAACACCAGTTCTGATTCATTTTATTAATACATATTTACATATTCTAAAATATTGTCACACTCACACATGTTGCTTGGAAAGAAACACTTTGAAACATCATTTTCCCCCAATAAAACAAAAGATAACCTCACTATATAGCATGCTTCTGTGAAGTTCAAAGTTAAGGACTTATTTGGCAATTGTATAGTTAATTTTCAAATAGTTCAGTTGAGGCCAGACAAAAATATGGACCAAAATCTATTTTAAGTTAATTGGAGACTTTTTGGTTCACTAAGTTTTAAAACATTTTTATTTGTTGTCCCAGGGTGGAAAGTGTGTTTGCCTGGTGACCCTGAATTACTACACATAGCAATGAATAAGGTGCTCTTTCCCCTTAGCGTATTTTCTTCATCATAATTTTCCATGCAATTCTTTTGATGCTTCCATCTTTGTCCTGTGAGTAGGAAAGAAAAATGTCTACACATGCGTTTGGTGGGACGGTGACTGGTCATCAGTCTCAGCTCACACACTTTTTATTTTCTTCCTTCAAGTTGTTCAGCCCTAAAGTTCAGGTTTTCCTGTTTTATCCTTTCAACCACATGTGTTCACTGTCAGATTTTCCTCTGTAAAAATGAACTCAAGCCATGACAAAGATCAGTGGTGATGGTGGAAATACATACCCACCAGCCTATGCTGATTGGTTCTATATTCATCTTAACTAAGGGGCTCAGAATTAAAGCTTTAAGATACACTAACATTAATCTGCTTTCCCCAGGGCATGTTTTGTTTGCCTACAAGTAAAATAATGTATTTTCAGTGTCATTTAATTTTTCCAAACCCATGGTGGAAAGGGTAGTGAAAAATCCCAAGAGGGCATTTCCCTCCATTTTGAGACAGGTTCTCAAGTAGCCCAGGCTGGCTTGGAAGTTGCTATGTAACTTCAGAACATGTGAAATTCTGATCCTCCTGCCTCCACTTCCCACAGGCTGGGACTACAAGCATGAGCTTCCAGGCTGTGATTTATAATGTGCTAGGAATTGAACCCAGGGCCTTATGCTCACTAGGCAAGTACTCTACCAACGAAGCCACCTCCCTCCCCAAGCACTTTCTGGTTGCATTCTAATTGCTAAATACTTGCATTTATTGTGCAAGTATCAGAAACTCCAGAGATATGATCTAAGAGCCTAACAGAAAACACAACCTAATGTTTAAGGATTCTCACAAAAGCTCTTTTAGAACCTTTTATTTTATTTTTTTAAGACAAGGTTTCTTTGTGTATCCATGGCTATCCTGAAACTCACTCTGAAGACCAGACTCGCCTTGAACTCACAGAGATCCGCCTGCCTCTGCTTCCCAAGTGCTGGGATTAAAGGTGTGTGCCACCATGCCAGGCCATTACAGTTTAGAACTGCCATGTGGGTGCTGGGATTTAAACTCGGGTCCTTTGGAAGAGGACTAGCCAGTGTGCTCTTTACTGCTTGAGCCATCTCTACAGCCCCCAAAAGTAATTTATTTATTTTTGTTTCATGTGCTAATGCACATAGTTAGTGTTTTGCCTGCATGTATGTCTGTGTGAGAGTGTCAGATCCCCTAGAACTGGAGTTACAGACAGTTATGAGCTGCCATGTGGGTGCTGGGAATTAAACCCTGGTCCTTTAGGAAGAGCAGCCAGTGCTCTTAGTTACCGAGCCATTTCTCCAGCCCTCTTTAGAACCTTTTTATTCCAAATCTTATGTATCATGCAGACATTTGGCAATTATTTATTTATTTTGGTGGCAGTTAGATGACACAGTTGTCTTGGGAGATGGTATTGGCTAGGGGATTCATTATCTGCCTGGAGGAGAAACGATCCCATGTCCCTGCTTTTTCCAATCAACAGCTGAGTCCTGTGTGGGCCAATGCCAACCGCTGCAGCAATAACCTCAGTTCGCCCGGGGCCCCTGGGATGTCTTTATTGTCACAGGCACATTTGCCAAGTCACTTGATGGCAAGGCTCTTGCCAGTGAACAGGGGAAGTGCATTCTAAGTTGGTGGTTTTTGCATTTTCAGGGAATGATGAGCCAAATGCAAATCCTCAGCCAGCTTCACTGTGCAGGGCACATCTATAGAAATGGTTCTGTTCCTGATCTGCAGCTCTACTTTCCCAACACTTCACTTACTACTTTGAGAGAAAACATCTGTTTCTGCAGTATGTCTGTCTTTTTAAAAAGCCATCATTTTTGATTTCTAGGATTTCTCTTTTTTACAAATAGACATGATAATTCGGATTCTAACACTCAGACCAGTTCATTCATATCAAGCTTGAGGGGAAAGATGGTCCACTGTTAGCCTGCACATGCATGCCATATGTACTTCAGAAAACATTTACATTGAAAGTATACATAAGTTGGGCTGGAGAGATGGCTCAGCGGTTGGGAGCACTGGCTGCTCTTCCAGGGGTCATGAGTTCAGTTCCCAGCGGCCACATGGTGGCTCACAACCATCCATAGTGAGGTCTGTGCCCTCCTCTGGCCTGCAGATATACCTGCGGACAGAACACTGTATACATAATAAATAAATCTTTAAAAAAAAAAAGAAAGTATACATAAGAATTTGACTATCTTTAAAGAACAGAATAAATAAGAAGCTTACAAGATCTTGTTCATATATAGCTCTATATCTCAATGCTATTTTTAAGGGAAATCTAGCCTATGTTTAGAAAATAAAATACATTTTTAGTGAATAGAAATAACATGTAATATTGTGAACATTTCCTTTTGTTCCTGGAAATTTCACCAAAAAAATTTTAACTCCTTTCATGTCTAGGAATGATGAAATCCATCCACCGGAGTCCTCAGAGACCTAGTCACAATGCCCTGCTGGAAATCACCCCAAAGCTTTCCTGCTGCCTTTGGAACCATAATAAACCTGAAGTCTAGGTGCCAGGTACATGTCTAAACACTGTATATGTTATCTTCTACAACCATTCCCAGTGACTCTGTGAAGTTGATGCTCATATTAGCCCAGGTTGATGAAAACTGAGGTACAGAGAAGTCAAGACCCTGCATGATACAGCCCAACTCTCTCATGTATCTTCCTTCCATGCAGGCCACTTTACTGCTTGAGGAACACTCCAAAGATGGCTCCCACCTCAGGGCCCACTGGTTGGCCAATGCTTCTTCTTGACACTCTATGTTTGATTCACTTTATCTTAGGTCTCAGCTCAAGGATTACTTCTTCACAGTGGCCCACCTGAACCCTTCAGGCATCATATACTGACATATACATATATGCATGTATGTATAGGCATCACACAGCTATACTGCTTCACAGATTATTTGGTACCCAACTTCCCAGCAGCAAGGATGGTACAGAGAGCAGAATTTACCTATAGCCAGCATGGTGCTCGGAAAATATGCATTGAGCAAATGACTACACCCTGGCAATCTTAAAAGAATAAAGTGGCTGGCTGTGATTCCTTCTTGTTCATGCATACAGTTATAGAAAGATGTAAACCCATGTAAAGGTAGACAGCAAACATTATCTCTTAAGAACAGGAAGAGATATCACAATGGTTTGCCCCTTGCTGTGTTTTCCATGACCTGACTGAGGGGAGGTTCCAAAACTTATATCCTCTCTCTAGACACACGGGACGTCCACATTTCCCAGCCTCCTTTGCAGGTAGACTGAGACCATGTGAAGAGGTTTGGGCCAGTAGAATGTCAGTAGAAGTGGCATATCAAATATTCTGCACAATCGTTTTGGAGTTCTGTTTTGACTTTAAGAAAAGTATTCACTAGTTGAAACAAGAGGTAGTAGTAGCCAATGACACAGCTCTGCAGGGAAGGAGTTAGTGTGGTGGGGTTAGTGATAGCATTTAGCAGCATAGGGATCTTGGAATAGCAAAAACCTGGACTCTCAGGTAAAAGATTTATGTCCGGACGTGGCGTGTCCTTGGGAGCCCGCCAAAGGCAGATGATGTTTTTGATCATGGCATTTTGGACAGGGGCATTCCCTGAAAAGCTCGCCAGGAACCCTGGCAACGACACTGTCGAAAAGACCTTCAGATTTTCATGACAGATCATGCAATCTCCTGACCTCCTGCTGCTCCTCAACCCCTCTGCAAAGAAAGCTATGGAGGGACACATTACCCAAGGGCATGACTTGGAAGCCCGTTAAAACTTTTGCCAAAAATCACGTTGCCAATCCATTATGATAGGTGAGGAGATTTAAGTCAAGATTCACGTGGACACAGGTCACTCACTCCTCCTGCCTCACCTGCCTTCCTCCTCATCTGGCAGAGAAACTTCATTGGGGTCCATATCGCCGTCTTGCTAGGAGGCTTCACCATCTTGCACACCCTGTTGCGGTCTGGAGACGGATTCTCCCTGGTACTCTGGAGTATCTAGGTGGGGAGTTGTCTTCTCTCAGAGCCCAGGGGCATTGGATTTGACGGACCACTGGAGTGAGACCCTTTGAGGCCCAAAGCATCTGAATGGTGAGCCTAGGAAACTTCATCTTGTAAATAATTGGGCTCTAAGACTGCAGAGGCAATTCATGTTTGATATAAGGGCCACCCCACTTCAATAGTCAAAACATGTTAAATTTATAAACTGCCTTAAGATCTGACGAACAAGATTCATAGACTTTAAGACTGAAAGGTAGCCGGGCGGTGGTGGCGCACGCCTTTAATCCCAGCACTTGGGAGGCAGACAGGCGGATCTTTGCAAGTTCGAGGCCAGCCTGGTCTACAAAGCGAGTCCAGGACAGCCAGAGCTGTTAAACAGAGAAACCCTGTCTCGAAAAAACCAAAAAAAAAAAAAAAAAAAAAAAAGACTGAAAGGTTTGGTGAAAACCAGCCATCTGTATGGATCCACACCAAGAGAATTAATCTGAGAGAATATCCTTTTGAGAAACCTTAGGTTAGTGTTAAGTGTTTGTATTATAGGTATTAGGGTGTTTTAGATATTAGGTTTTAGAGTTAGGGTTCGTGTTTTAGGATTTAGGAACTTTATAGGTAAATATTAGGTAATTGTTAAGTATTAATAAATATATGATTGATAAATAAAAATTTACTGTTACAGAGTTAGTGCCTGAGGACAGCCACTCAGCCACTTACAGCTGCACTGTGATCAAGGAGAACTGTGTGCTGTGTGAGGTCATTGGGCTTTGGGTTGCTGCTTGTGTTTTGTACTTGGTACCTTATGTTAGTGACCCAGGTAGTGGCATGTGTCAGTTATTCTTCTTCAACACCTCTACGACAGACATGCAGGTGTCATCTTTGTTGTTTTTGGTGTCTATCTGTTCTTTATAAACAGTTTGGTGTGCTGCCCAAAGAAAGCAGGTTCTGAAAATAGCCAAGGGGGGGACAGCTTTGCTCGATGACAGCTATGTAGATTTTACCTGGCGTGCAGTGCTCAGTTAAAGGCAATTCATTTTAGAGAAGGCGTGGACAATTTGGATTAATCACAAAAATGAGACAATGCAGAAGAACTTGGGCACATAGTGCTTGGCAGCTCTCTAACACGGTGACAAAATGTCTAAGATGACAGGATATAAAAGAAGAGGATTTACTTGGGATGACACTTTCACAGGCTCATGCTGTTGCTTCTCAGCCTGTGATGATGAGACAACGCATATCGTTGTCAGGAACACTGACAATGTTCCTGTCAATGGATGGATTCACTGCAGCTAGGAAGCAAAGGAAAAACATGAAGGGGCCAAGACTTCAGGTTCTCCATTAAGGAAATGTCCTCATTTTAGCTAGGATTTCTATGTCTCAGATAAAATATTATGACCAAAAATAAGTTGTGGAGGAAAAGGTTTATTTCATTTTACAGCTTACAGTCTGCCATCCAGGGAAGTCAGGGCAGGAACTCAAAAGTGGAACCTGGAGGCAGGAACTGAATGAAGCAGAAGCCATGGAAGGATGCTCTCCCTGGCTTGCTCAGTTGGCTTTCTCATAAATAAACTCTAGGACCCAGGGGTGGCTCTACCCACAATGGGCTAGGCCCTCTCACATCAATCACTAATTTTAAAAAACCACACCATGGGCCAATCTGGTGGAGACATTTCTCCAACTGACGGTTCTTTTCCCCAAATGACTTTAATTTGTTCAAGTTGATATAACACTAACCACCAGAGGCCCCATTGGCCTAATTTCCTTCCCATGGAGCCCACTTTCCAAATGTTCTACCATCTCCTAATGCAGTGGGTCTCAACCTTCCTAATGCTGTGACTCTTCAATACACTTCCTCATGTTGTGATTACCCCAACCATAAAATTATTTTCGTTGCTACTTCATAACTGTAATCTTGCTACTGCTGTGAACTTTATTGTAAATACCTGTGGTTTCCAATGGTTTTAGGTGACCCCTCTGAAAGGGTTGGTCAACCCCCAAAGGGGTTGCAACCCACAAGTTGAGAACCATTGTCCTAATGGCATCCCAGGCTGAGCATAAAAGTTTCAGTACATGCATTTTCAGGGCAACTTAAAGATCCACACTACAGAACACAGCAATGGCTCTAAATTTACTCTCTAAAATGCCACCATCACCACCCTGACTCCTGTACCTGGCTAGACAGGAGTGATAAGAGGCATCCAACAACTATAGGTATTTCTTGACCTGAGAAAATAAATTGATCTCTTCTTCCCCCCTCTCCATGTGCACTTCCCCTTCCTGGAATATATTCTTTCCTTATCTCCAAGTATTGATTCTCACTCCAATTTCAAAGTTGGGCCAAACACATCTTCCTAAGAATCTGCCTCCCTGCCCCCCCCAGGCCATATCTAGGGGGAATTATCACCCCTCTTTCCCTCCAGAGCCCACTATTCCTCTTCCCTTGCAGGCAACCTGTCACCACCCGTCTCAGTGTGGCCTTTGGCATGTTCTCAGTCTCACAGTGCACAGCCGGACAGTTCCCCCCTGAGATCTATGTACCTGAACCGCAGCTGGGGGCAGGGGAGGAACAGGCAGCTGAGAAGGGTCAGGGAGGAGGAGATGCTAATGAACGAATGAAGAAAACGTTTCTATCTTCATTTTATTTAATTCGATCTCAGGTGAGAAGAGTTCTTGGGCCTTTTTCTGCTGTTTGATGAACTGTGTTGCAGGGAAGCACAGTTATAGTCAAAGAGAGGAAAGAATTGAACTCGAAGAGTCCACATGACCCTGGGTCTGGCAACACCTTTCTGTGGCAGGCTGGACCTCACGGAGAGGAGGTTCCTAAGGCGGGGTTGATATGCCTGTCCCACCGGATCTCTTATGTTACACCCTTTCAATCCATGTGTACAGGGTTGCGCATTTTAAAAGCAGGGTGGTAACGTCTCTTTCTGGACTATGCTTCCTGATAGACAAGTGCAGAGGCGGGTTTCCAAAGCAAGCTGATCTCTCTGCATCTTCAAAGAGTCATTCTAGGACATTCTTTCCGGTCTCTAGAAGTTGTCAAGATGAGTTAATCCAGAATAAAGACAATTGGTGGAGATTTGTTGGGGGGAGAAGTGTCCCTACATTAAACAATTAGCCTGTGTTATAGCTATTCTTAAACACAACAGAAATAAAAACCAGAGGAGTCTTTTACAAGTGGAGTCCTCTTTGTCATATGACACTGAAAAATTCTTTGTGTGTGTGTGCACAAGTTTGTGTACATGTGGGTGCACATGTAAATGCAAGTGCTCATGTACGTGGAAGCCAGAGGTCACCCCAGGCATTGTTCTTCAGGACTGTCCATCTTGTTTTTTGAGACAGTCTCTCTCCCTGAGACCTGAAGCTCTTGGACTGGGCTAGGCTGAATGGACACGACGCTCCGGTGACCATGCCTAGCTTTACACACCTGCTCCGAGGGTCACCCTCTGCAGCAGGACTTCACCAGCTGTGTTCTCCTCACTCAGCCTCTGGCGCTTTCTTCTTAAATGATAAATGTGATCCCTGCCCCCACCCCCAGCTTTTATAAGGTAGAGTTTATTTCTATCCAATGACCAAAAGAAAGAGGGGTAAAAAGCTGAAAATTTCATTTTCAAGAATACTTCTGTAATCTGGAATTTGACTGTACAGATCTGTAATGGATCCTGAATATAAATTTATAATGGTATTTTACTAGGATTGAAAAAAAAAAAACTCTTCCCTTCTGAGATTGGGGGAGTTGCAGCAAGGTAACTAACTGAGCAGTGAAAACAGAATATATGCAAATGAACACCCAGTGTCCTCTTCCATATGGATAAATGC
>CAJQZJ010033886.1:2502351-2531427 GCA_907164525.1 Lophiomys imhausi | reverse complement strand
AGAGAGAGAGAGAAGAAAGAAGGAAAAAAAGAGAAAGAAAGAAAGCCCTCTTAATGCTTTCCAGAGATTAAGAGGAAAGACTAAGAGTTAAAAGACAAGGTGGGTGGCGGGGTGGCGGGGTGGCATCCATCTCAGGCTGCCTGCCTGCCAGGCAATCATGCTGACAGTTGAACTGAATCCCAAGCCTCAATTTCTGCTCTTTCAAAGAAACTAGACTCCTGAAGGGTTGCTTTGATTTGCTTTCTTTTTTTTTTTTTTTTTTTTTTTTTGGTTTTTCGAGACAGGGTTTCTCTGTGTAACAGCCCTGGCTGTCCTGGACTCGCTTTGTAGACCAGGCTGGCCTCGAACTCACAGAGATCAGCCTGCCTCTGCCTCCCGAGTGCTGGGACTAAAGGCGTGCGCCACCACCGCCCGGCTTGATTTGCTTTCTTTTAGGATTTTTTTTTTTCTGTTCTGTGAAGGATATCAGAATTTTTTTTTATGCATTACATAGAATTGGTAGTTATGTTTGGTAATGTGGCCATTTTCACAATATTAATTCTGTCAACCCAGGGGGGTCTTCTCTCCAAAAAGTACCTTCTTAAATAAATTTATTTATTTGTTTGTTTGTTTATTTATTTATTTAGGTGTTTTAGGTTTTTACTGTGGGGATGTGTTCTCTGTTGCTATTTGGAGAAACTTTAAGATGTGGCTGAGCTGGATGGGGTTACTGGGGCTTTTGTGCCTCTCTACCTCCCCTCTTCCTTTCCTTCTCCCTCTCCCTCCTTCCTGCCCATCATTCAGCAAACAACCCACCTTTATTCTGTGTTCCTGTCATGTTGTTCTGCCTCACTACAGGCCCAGAAACAGCAGCCAAGGACCACTGGCTGGAACCTCTGAAGCTGTGAACCAAAATGAATCTTTCCTCCTTTAAGTAGACTTTACAAAGTTATTTTGTCATAGAGAAGAAAGCCAAGCCAAGTGCTGTGCCAGTGGTATGCACCTGTATTTATCTACCAGTCAGCTGAGTTCAGAACATGCTTGCCATTCACTCAATGTAGATAAAGATTAGCCAATGTTATGATACTATAGAGACTGGAAAGATGATTTAGTAGTTAAGAACATTGGCTGCTCTTGCAGAGGACCTGAGTTCAATTTTCAGCACCCATATGGTGGCTTGGAACCATCTGTAACTTGGGTTCCAGAGGCTCTGATGCCATCTTCTGGTCTCCTTGGGCACTGCACACAGCAAGGTACAGACATACATGCAGGCAAAACACCCATATACATAAGCTAGAAATAAATTTTTAAAAATATGTATCACAATAAAACCACTGGTTAAGTGCCAACTTGAAACCTGCTACTTAGGAAAAGGTTGATACTGATATGCATCTGTGTAACAACGTACTTAAAATGTACTCCTAGTCTGTCTCCTCAATACCTATGGGGAAACTCATTAGGTGCTACAGTGTATCATATCTTGCTAATTTTATCAGCTGTACCTTTAATTTGAAATAATCACCACTCCATGTATAAATAAGTTAGAAATACCAGTGGTGGGGGCTGGAGAGCTGGCTCAGTGGTTAAGAGGGGTTACTGCTCTCACAGAGGACCCAGGTTCAGTTCTCAGCACCTACATTAGGTGGCTCAGAACCAGCTGGATCTCTAGTTCCAGGGGATCCAAAGCCCCTGCAAGCACCTGCACATATGTGGTGCACATACACTCAGCAGGCACACATATATACACATTTATTTTTGTTTTGTTTTTAGAGACTGGGTCTCTCTGTATAGCCCTGGCTATCCTGGAACTCACTCTAGACCAGGATGGCCTGGAACTCAGCAATCCACTTGCCTCTGCCTCCTGAGTGCTGGGATTAAAGGCGTCCGCCGCCACCATTTTTTTTTTTTTAATCTTTAAATGAAAGAAGACACATCGGTGACGGGGCTACAGTTTCATGATAGAGCCCTTGCCAGGCATGTTCAAGGCCAGCAGTCCCAACTCCAGCACACACAAATGGATTATTAGTGACTAACTTGAGAGTTCCCTCCACGGCTCTGAAGTGGATTTTTCATGGGAAGCTGCGGCAGTTTGTGTACATGTGGTGCTGGGGGCTGAACCCAGGGCCTCACGCTTGCTGAACACACTTAGCTGCGGCCCCAGCCGCACTGCTGGTTCTTGGCTTCAGATCAGAAAGTACCTGTGAGGCCCGAGGAAAGTGGAGGAGGGTATAAAACCAAGAAGTGGCATGGACTTAAACACTTCATGAATGAACTTGGTTCCTTGAGGGTGGGGCAAGGAACAGCAGGGATTTGTGGGGTAACAGGAACAGTCCATCAACGTTACACCTGCTTTCAAATGCTAAATTTAACTGAGCCATGATGTCTTCAGATGAATACAGTACTGTGTTCTCTTGAGCAAGAGAATGATTCCAATGTATGCCAGTCCTTCTGCTAATGACCTTGAAGAAGGCTTTCTAAAATTCGTATTAATTTTATTTTTATATGTGTGAATGCTTTGGTTGCATGTATATCTGCACCATGTACATTTGTGGTGCCCTTAAAAATCCTGAAGACAGCATCAGATCTCCTAGAACTGGAATTACAGATAATACGTGGGGTCTGGGAATCAAACCCAGGTCCTCAGGAAAGCAGCCAGTGCTCCTAACCTGAACCGTCACTCTAGCCTTAATTTTTTTTTGTTATTGTCATTGTTCCTTACCTCTACAAGTTTATAATTCAAAACAATAAGATGTCAAGAATGCCACATGTGTTTCCTGTCTTCCTCAAACAGCTTTGATGAACTAAATCAAATAAGAACCCAAAAGTAATGGAGTTATTCCTTCTTACAAATTCCAGCATTCCGCAAATGCTCAGCTGATGGACATACCACACCTGCGATCTAGAAGGCTGGCTGATTAAATCTGGGCTACAGCAGTGGACAGAACCCTGGCAACAGTTAGGGCTAGGAAGTGTTTTTCATGTTTTGTTGCAGCTTTTGGGTGTGGCTTGGAAAGATGCCCTGTAGTATGACTGACTTCTTTCTCTGGCAAGTGAAGAAACAACAAGGGCTGGTAAATACCGCAAATCTAACCAAGTCCTTCACAGCACAGTCCAACCTCAAAGAGCCCAACAGCTTTTGCTTTTGTTTTTAAACAAGGTCTGTAGTATGTAGCCCTGGCTGGCTTGGAACACACCCCGTACACCAGGTTGCCCTCAAATTTGCAGCAATCTTCTGGCCTCGGCTTCCTGAATGCTTAGAATATAGGTGTGTGCCACCATACTTGTCTAACATCTTATTTTCAATGCAGAACAGTGACATCGTGACTCCAAATAACAAGCTTAGGCTGGGTGTATGGTGGGAGTGGGGTGTGGGTGGTTCTTGCTGCGATACATCAGAGCAGGACACTTGACCCAGAAGAAACAACTTCACCGCCACCCTCAGCGAGTGCAGCAATAGTGTCCCAAGATCTCATTCTTCATTTCCTGGACTGGTGGTACAAGCAGCTTCCTCTTTGGCGGCCAGCACACTGGAACACAGAGGTCTGCAGCCAGCAGCTCCTGAATGCCTGCTTTAGGGACTTGTGCTCACCTCATGGCTCCCATTGACCGGGTTGCTAATTTTTGTGAAATCCCCAAAGCATTGCTTGAGGACAAGCAGTAGCTTGCTAGCTACATGTGCCTGCCTGTTCTCTCTATTGCTAGAGTGTTTGCAATGGCATTCTGAGGCAACACCATCACTTGCGGTCCAGTGTACACCCAGCTTCAACGAAGGCTGAAAGCAAAGTCCCTGGCTCCTGATGTCAAGCTGCTCTGGCCACAGATGACTGACTGCATGCCACCCTTTAGTCTGCTCAGCCCAGCTTGGAAGTCTCTCTGACTTCTATTTTTCTCTTCAACCTCACCTTGCCCACCAAACTTTTATTAATTCTACTTTATTATCTATCTATCTATCTATCTATCTATCTATCCATTTCTATCTATCTATCTATCTACCTACCTATCTATCTATCTGTCTATCTCCGTGTGTGTGTGTGTGTGTGTGTGTGTGTGTGTGTGTGTATCACTGGTCCTTACCACCATCTTCCTGGCTGCCATGCTGGCTCAAGACACCATGGTCTCACCAGTCTCACCTGAATTACAGCAATGGTTTCCTGGTTTCCTAACCGACCTCCCCTCTTAGACACCACAGTGTATTCTCCACACAGCATCCAGGTGGTCCTTAGATATCACAAGTCATGAGCTGAGGATGTACCTCATTTGGAACACAGTGCCCAAATCCTTTGAGTCTAATCCTTAGCACTGCCTAAAACCAGGGGTGGTGGTACATGCCTGTAATCCCAGCACTGGAGAGGTGGAGGCAGAAGGATCATAGCTTCAAAGTTATCCTTGGTTACTTAACAAGTTTGAGACCAGCCTAGGCTTTAGGAGACCTTATCTTAAAAAAAAAAAAAAAGTCACTTTATGTCACACTGCTCTGCTTAAAACCACGGAAAGGCTAGTTTGATCTGTCTATTTGGTACGACAATAATAGCACCTAGTTATTAAAATACACATCTCAGAGTATATCCACCCATTTAAACTGTTTCTTTGAAATATGAGTCTGAGTCTCAGCAGGGTGTGGTGGCACACACCTTTAATCCCAGCATTCGGGAGGCAAAGGCAGGTGGATCTCTGTGAGTTTGAGGCCAACCTGGTCTACAAAGGGAGTTCAGGACAGCCAGGGCTGTTACACAGAGAAACCCTGTCTTGAAAAAAAAGAGTCTCTAATGTATAATATGTTAAATATAATTTTTTTTTTTGGTTTTTCGAGACAGGGTTTCTTTGTGTAGCCCTGGCTGTCCTGGACTCCACTTTGTAGACCAGGCTGGCCTCGAACTCGCAAAGATCCGCCTGCTTCTGCCTCCCAAGTGCTGGGATTAAAGGCGTGCGCCACCACCGCCCGGCTAAATATAATATTTTTATTTACAGCTAAATATTTTATTGTATATATGCAGCACATTTTCATTATCTATCCATTAGTTGATGGACATCTAGGCTGTTTCTTTCACTATATATTTTTAACTTGTCTTATGGCTTGTGCTACCAGGGTCCTGTCAATAAATTCCTTTTCTAGGCTTATAAGTTGAAACTTCTCTTTTTTCTCCTTTATCAGATGTAAGGTATCAGGTCTTGTGTTGAAGTCTTTGATCCATTTGGAGTTGAGTTATGTGCAGGGTGAGAGATAAGGATCTAGCTCATTCTTCTACATGTAACTATCCAGTTTGATTAGCACCATTTGGTGGAGACACTGTCATTTCTCCAATTTCGTTTTTGTTCTTATTTTAGAATCCGGGGGCTACAGGTGTGTGAATGCCATATATGTAGGTCCTCAATTCTGTTCCTTGATCAATGTGTCTGTTTTATGCCAGTGCCATGCTGTTTTTATTACTACAGTGTAACCTGAAATCAGGCACCGTGCTATCTCCAGCAGTGTTTTTATTGTTCAGGATTATTTTAATCATCCTGGATATCCTGTGTTTTCATATGAATTTTAAGATTAGTTTTTCAATTTCTGTGAAAAAATGCATTTGGATTTTGATGGTGATTCAATTCAGTTTGTAGGTTGTTTTTGATAAGATGGACATTTTCTCAATATTACTTCTTCCAATCCAGGAATATGAAATATCTTTCCATAGTCTGGTGTCTTCTTCAGTTTCTTTCTTCAGAGTCCTAAAGATTTGATTGTCTAGGTCTTTCCTTCCTTGGTTAGATTATTCTAAGATTCATTTCAGGCTATGGTGAATGGGATTGCTTCCCTTCACTTTTTTCTCGGTATGCTTATCATTGTTATATATGAAGGCATTGCTAATATGAAGATATTGACGACACATTATTATATATGAATATATATATATTATATACATTGTGTAATACTTTTGTATCCTGTTATTTTACTAAATGTATTTACCAACTGTAATCATTTTCTGGTTGGAGTCTTTGGGATCTATTATGTATAGAATCATATCCCCTGCAATAAGGGTGTTCTGACTTCTTTCCTATTAGCATTCCTTTTACCTTCTGTTGTCTGACTGCTCTAGTCAAGACTTCAAGCACTGTATTGAGCAGGATGAGGGAGAGTGGATAGCCCTGTCTTGTTCCTGATTTTAATGGAAAGGCTTTGAGTTTTTCTCCACTTAGAATGATGTTGGCTCTGGACTTGCTACATATTGCTTTTATTATGTTAAGGTATGCCCATATATGCCTTGATTCCATAGGACTTTCATAATAAAAGAATGATGTATTTTGTCAAAGACCCTTTTCTATATCCATTGAGATGATCGTGTGATTTCTGTCCTTGAGTCTGTTCACGTGGAGGATTACAATTATTGATTTACATATATTGACTCTTCCCTGCACCTCTGGGATGAAACCGAGTTGATCATTCTGGATGATCTTTTCATGCATTATGGAATTTTGTTTGCAAGTATTTTATTGAGATTTTTTTGTGTGAGTGACTATGTTCATCAGGGAGATTGGCCTATACTCTTTAGGGGGAGTATCTTTTTCTGGTTTTGGTATCAGGGTAATACTGGCTTCATAAAAAGTATTTAGATTTTTTTTTCCTTTTCTATTTTATGGAATAATTTGAGGATTATTGGTGTTCTTTGATGGTCTGGCATTATCATGAGCAAAATTCATCTGGCCCTGGGCTTGTTTTAGTTCAGAAAAATTTTAAATTACTGAGTTTATCTCAGTTGCTATGGGTCTGTTTAGATTATTTACTTTACCTTAGTTTAACTTTGGTAGGTTGTATGCATCTAGAAATTCATCTACTTCTTTTAGATCCATTTTGTTGATAAGGCTTTCCACTGAGGTGTTCATTGACTTATTGAATTTTTCCTTTCCAGCACCATTTCAGTTTGGGTATTCTTCAGCAATTCCATCTCTTTGTTGAACTATATTTTCATATCTTCCTCATTTAATTTATGTAGGCATAAGGTTATTGTGTAACTCAAATGCTGATTTCTGTACCAGCCCCCATATCTGGTTGCAGTCCTTGTTATGAGACTCTGCTTCAATGTTGTGTAAACACTGCTCCCCAGTTGTCCCCTGATATGCCAATAAAACAGCTTACAGCGAATCACTGAGCAAGGGAGAGACTAGGGCTGGACTTCCTGCTCCCCAGGGGAGGAACAGTTAGAGAGAAGAGTAGGGGAATTGAGCCACAGGCAGATGTATGAGAGACATCAGGAGAGAGCCAGCTGAAGCAGGAAAGTCTCAAAGTGCAAGTATCTCTGGGATTTAAGCTGGGAGGAAGCCAGATTAGTTTATGGGGTTAAGAACAGAGTAATACCTGCTCAGTTCTTGTGTTGTGAAGCTTGTTTAACAAATAATATAATAGAGTCTCAATTATTTGGATGATAGCCAGGTTAAGAGAGAAAGTATGAAACAAACACAATTGTATAAAGTTACACTAACAAATTTTTTTTAATTGACAATACAAGGTAGAAACTTTTTTTTGTTTTTTTTTTTTTGTTTGTTTGGTTTTTTTTTTTTTTTTTTTTTTGAGACAGTTTCTCTGTGTAATAGCCCTGGCTGTCCTGGACTCACTTTGTAGACCAGGCTGGCCTCGAACTCACAGAGATGCACCTGCCTCTGCCTCTGCCTCCCAAGTGCTGGGATTAAAGGCGTGCATCACCACTGCCTGGCTATACTAACAAATTTATCTCTTTGTTTTTGTTCTCTTAGAGTATATGCATGTCTTATTTGAGTTGTTTGAACTTATAGCCATTCTTTTGAATTCTTTGGGAGTTCTTCTAGGCCATTTTTATTAGATGCCATTGCTATGGTATTCATAAATTGTGAAGGATACAGGTTGTCTTGGTTTTTCATGCTGTTTCTATGCTAAGTCTTGCATATGTAGTTTGTTGGTAGAGTCCCCCTGACCCCCTGTTTTTTCGTTCTTGTTGTTCAAGTTGCTTTTCGATTTTCAGTCGAGGCCTTCCAATGTTGGAGAGAGGACTGAGTTGTATTAGGGTTTAGATATCTGTTTCCTCTGTGTAGGAAGTTCCAGAAAGGAAAAGAAACTACAAGGCCTATGTCCTCAAGGGCTTTACAGTTTGGCAGGGACACAGATTAGTAAGCAGACAAAGAGTACAGAGTGTGATCAATCAGTGCTGTAACAAAGGTTCTCCCGGGATGCTCTGGGAAGGTAACCTTAACTCCCAGCAAGGCCTTTCGGGTCATAGATATCCTGTGGGCTTGCTGGGTGCTACTCTGAACAGACAGAAACTCAGAGAAAGATCACCACCACAAACTAAACCATCTGCACTTGGGGCACTGGTGACTTCACAAACTTCTTGAGGACCATCAGTGGAAAGATGCTCGGTGACATCCAAGTCTCAGCTCAGATGTCACCACATCATTGACCCCATTTCAGTTAAGCTCGCCATCTTCATTACGTGTCCCATTTGTTGTCTTCACAGAACTTGTTACCTTCCAGTCCTTACCAGTTTCACTGCTTCTAGGCATGCACTACCAATGCAGGGACCTTCCACACTATATTCCAGAATATACATAGCCTAACTCCCAGTAAATGCCAGTAAATATTTCATGGAAAAAATAATTCTTTAGTATTTATTATGCACTAGGTGTTATTTATACTTTTTTTCTTTTTTTAATTTTGGTTTTTTGAGACAGAGTTTCTCTGTGTGACAGCCCTGGCTGTCCTGGACTTGCTTTGTAGACCAGGCTGGCCTCGAACTCACAGTGATCCACCTGCCTCTCCCTCTGCCTCTCAAATGCTGGGATTACAGGTGTGTGCCACCAAGCCTGGCTTTGTTTAAACTTTTTATTTTATGTGTATGGGTGTTTTTTATGCGAGTAGGTCTGTGTATCATGTGTGTGCCCAGTACTTGTGGAGTCCAGAAGAGGGTATCAGATCTTCTTGGACTGGAGTTACAGCCAGCTGTGAGCCACCAGGTAGGTTCTGGAAATCAAACCAAGAGGAGTAACCAGTGCTCTTAACTGTTGAGCCATCTCTCCAGAACCCTAGATACCGAACTTAATGCTATCTGTGTAGTGATGTAATATCCAACACAGTCGTATGAGAGAATAATATGATTCACAATTTCAGATAAGGAAACCCAGGAACAAAGAGGATAAAGAACAAGACCATGGTCATAAAGCTAGGACATAATTGTTTGGGGAATCCAGGGCTCATAACAGAATTCTTCAAAGCCTTGTGGCTTAACACAATGCAAGTCTCCTGTTGTGATATCGAGGACTCACTGGTCTCAGGTAGATGGATCTCGCTTGAATTCTCTCCTGCGTTGTTGTAAGAAAGTACTTAGTCTTCCCAAGGCTTGAGCCTCCAAGATGACTTTTTCACTAATTGGTCTGACAAGCCACCTTTGAAGACAACTGCTGGGGGCTGGCTGAACATCTTTCCATAGATGGTCTCAAATGATGGTCCTTACAAAGCATCTTATGTTACCTGGGGTGCACATGCATGCATGAGCGTGGGTGTGGGTGTGTGTATGTGTGTGTGTCTGTGTGTGTGGGTGCACACGTGCATGAAGTCTGGCCAACATTCAAATATCTTCCTTAATCTCTCATGGAACCTGGAACTCACTGATTAGGTTAGGCTGATTGGCCAGGGAGGTCCAAGGGGCCTCCTGTCTCCACTCACCCCTGTGATGGGATTAAACACAGGTGCTACTATACCCAGGATTTTTTTTTTAAACCTGAGTGATGAATATTTGGACTCAGGACCTCACACTTGCAGGTCAAACACTTTACTGAATAAACCATCTCCTCACACCCCAAATGAACTTGGAATGTTTTTTTGAGACAGGGTCTTCTTATTTAGTCCAAATTGACCCCAAATTCATTATATAGCCTAGGTTATTTTAAATTTCACCATCATACTGCCCCAGCTACCTAATTGCTTAAATTATAGGCACATGCCACCACTTCCTGGGTTCTAAAATGTACATTTTTGAAAGCCAAGGTGGGAATGAGGATGTAGTCAGTGACCCTTGGTTTAGGTATCCAGCATAGAGAACGAAGAAAAAAAAAAGGATGAGGGAGGGAGAGAGGGAGGAAAAAGAAAGAGAAAGGAAAGGGAGGGCGGGGAAGGGAGTGGAGGAGAGAAAAAAAGAAAGAAGAGGTGAGAGGGAGGAAGGTAAAAAAGAAGGGGAGAGGAGGGGAAAAGGAAGAAAAGACAGAACTTAGCAAAAGCCAGGACCCTAGGCCACACCCATATCACTTCTGCTTCTTGTCTTCATTTCATTGGACCCCTCAATACTCACTAGTGGGGGACACAGAGAAATTGGGAGGCATGGCAACTGGAGGCCATCTTTGGAGACTCCAAGTGCAGGGCTGGTAATATACCACAGCAGTCTGGCTCTAGAAACTACACCTTAAACACTAGGTCACCATGTGTCTTTACTGGAAATCACTGGATAATGTTTTTAGCTGGTTTGTGTAAGTGGGGGGCTGTTTGGTGATTTAGAATTCCAAAGAAGGAGAAAGTCTTCATCTCTAGAGACAGAAATGTACTTGCAATGTTTTTAATGTAGTCCTTGGGGTCAGAACCCAGGACCTTGCACAAGATAGGCAAGTGCCCTTCCATTGAGCTCAGCCCTATCTCAATTCACAGAATCTCCTTTCTCTGTTTCTAAATACCCCAGTTTCAAAGTCATGAGGAACCTTCAATTGGGAGTTGGCCAGGAAGGGATGTTTGGAGGCACTTCTGTGGATGAAATCTTATGAAAGATCGTATTTTAAATGAAGAAAGGACACACTGAGTAATTTCCCATGGGAATTCGCCATGCCCCAAGGGATTACCATCCGGCTTGAAACCAGTTGGCTTGCAGGCAAGTTCTACACAAACAACACACTTTTATTCCTTATTACAGCCTTGGAGAAGTGGTTTAAAAAGATCAACATCACCTCTAGCACTGTGCCAAGAGGCCTTCCCTCTAATACCTACTTTAGTCCTCACACCAGCCAGCGTGCCAGCTTCAGAAAGCTTTAAGAATTTCACTACATATCTAGCAAATGTGTAAACAGGGATTAAAATGCACATCAATATGACTTTCCAATGCTTGTTCTTCTAGGCTCTAAGGAACGCCACACAAACAACCCACCATTTTGATCCCTGTTCACTGTGCTTCTCCCTGCTGCTGTTCAGGGGTGTGTGATTTCTCAACCATTGTTATAGTATATGGGTTCAGTTCAGCAATGAACTCACCAACTTTGGTGAATTAGTGAATCGTGATTCCTTCAGAGGTGGTCCCTTGTAACCCAGAGACTTTAGCAAGCCCGTGTCTAACCCTAGCATCCATTTCTGGGGACACCTAACAGTAAAACTGCCATAGGCTTCCCTGTTTCTTTCTTCTTCTCAGTCTGGTCTGGTAATAGCCTATCCTTGAATTGGTCTCTCTCTTCCTTGGCATTTGGGAAAACACTATAGGTTATGCACAATGTTCAAGAGTAAACATTTGAGGAGGGAACCTAGGGTGTGGTGATGAAAGGAAAGGTGATAGTGGCGGGACATATGCTTTAAGAAGCTTCAATTCTGACTCTACACTGCTCTAAGTTTCCTGTTTATTCAGGATGTTTATATTGGTTGTCCAAGACTTACCTCTCATGAGCTAACAAATAATGTATTTGAAGAAAACACTTGGTTTCCCCTCCCCCACAAGTTCCTAAAGTAAGAAATTCAAAGATACCCAAAAGCTTAATTGCACTGTTGAGGATTTAAATGTGTGAGGGCAATGGATGCTTTTATAGACTGTCCCTCAGGCTTCAGGAACAGCAATCCATATGCATAACATCTCTCTGTGTGAAGAACAGGACACAGCAACCACCCGCAAGAGCACACCCAACTCTAATGATGTGAACAGTGGAACTGAGACAAGCCTCTAAGGCTGCATTCGTCTTCAGCAAACAGGACCCAACAAAGAAGCCCCCTCTCCTGCACTGATAACTTTTAAGGAATTTGCAAAGTTGTCATGGACCAACTCAAGTTTGCCACTGGGTCCACATCATAAATTGAACTGTGGCATAAGCAAAGGATGTGAGAGTAAATCTATCAGCTCTTTTACTAATACATTAAAAAAATCCTTTATCTTTATTACATGCCCTCTCCATTGACAATGTTGTTATCAAAGAATTTCTGTCAAGAAAGGAAAACATGAACACTTCATTTCCATGTTTTCCCCCCTCTGTTTATTAAGCCTTTTTTTTTAAGGCATTGGATTGAAAACAGTCCTAATAATACAGGCAGAATAAATAAGCATATTTATAAAATATCTGGTTTAGAATCAATAAAAACACACTTAACTTCCATGTGAAAGAGCAAAGAAACACAAAACTAAAAGGGGCAACAGAAGCCCTCAAAAGCAAACAGACAACTGAATGAATTTAGAAAAAGTGGACTGGGGCCTCAGTGGGAAAGTGTTACCCACTTGCTTATTTATTTAGGATTTATATTTGTCCTTCCCAAAAGCACCAGAGGCAAAAGGAAAGCTTTGTACTTCTAGTGTCTTAATAATCAAACCCTAGCTGGAGGAATTTATCTTTTGTAAGACTCACAAACTTTCTGAATTACAAACTATCAGTTTAAAAAGCAAGACAAGTAAGCATTGCTGTGCTCTTAGCACGGTTATATGACTCTCAGGCTCGAAGACACAAACCTGTTCTAGCCATCTCATTCATCTGTACTTTCCTTTGGGTAAATCATATTTACTTTAGCATTGGGTAAAATTGTTATTCAGGTGGCTACATGACTACTATTCACTTGCATAGAAGAGAAATGTATACATTCATTTAAAAAAGACATACTTAAGATTAGAACTTAAGTCTCCATATAATGTTAAATCCTATGTGAAGTCAAAAGCAAGGAAATGTGTGGTTAAGGCCCGAATTCCGTTCCTCTATCTGCCTTGCTGAAAGCTATTCCACACAAATAATAGTCACAGTCATTTTAGAACCCTTTCCTTACCCTTACGTATAATTAACTGACTTAACTGCTGAGTTCCTGCCCAAATTAATTATTTGCTTTCTCAAATTATATATCTACCATGGATCTTCCTAGAACATCACTATATATTTCAAACATGCACAAGTTTGAAAATACTTGAAAATACTTGTCCATCTCTGACAGTTTTCCTCTCAATCACATAAAAGTTGGTGAGAGGACGCAAACCTCAATCCCATTTTAATTTATAAGTTCTTTAAGCAAAATGTAAATGCCATTTAAATTTAATCAGGCTTCTGGAAGGTAGATTCAGGATGATGATTTTAACATACAGAAATCATAAGATTACCCTCAAGGCAATAATACAGAAATACCTTCCAGGACTCATTATTATTCATATATGGAAATAACCAACACATGTTAAATAGATCTGTGAATCCAAAACCTTACAAAGGCCTCTTCAAAGTTTACAATACTTAAAGCTTCTTAAGAGAGCAACACAGTGACTTCTAAATATCCTTTTCATTGACTCTTTTATCTCTTTCCTACCAAATCTGAACTCTCTGATAGAAACTATGCCTTGTTCCTTTATCAAAAGGGCCAGCACAATGGAGTTCCGGGACTCCATACAAGGAAATGTGATGAATGTTTATATAAGAGATAAGTACATGTATGGCTAGTTGTATTATTAAATCAGGAAGGTGCAAGTCTTTCCACAGTGTTTATAGACAGGATGGTATTAGGCAAGATTTTAATAAAGATACTAAATTCACACACACATATGTACACATACACACATATACCATATTGTGTTAGATTTTAGCTGGGTGTGGTTGTTAATATATATGTTATATATATAATATATATTATAATATAGTTGTATTATACATGTATATAGTGTTAGATGTTAGCTCAGTGTGGTTGCTAACACCTGTAATCCCAGAGGTAGGAGGTTTACTGTAAATTGGGGGTCAGCCTGGTTTATATTGTAAGATATATATGTGTGTGTGTGTGCCATATATACCATATATATAGTATACATATATACACCATATATAGTGATATATATTTTATATATCTATATGATATATATAGTTTATTATATATAATTATATATACAATAAAACTATGTCATATATAGTATATGTGCATATGTATGTATCTGTGAATGTGTCATATTATATATAATGATATATAATATATAATATTATATGATATATATATATATATATATATCACTATTAGACCAGGCTGACTCCCAATTTACAATGATCCTCCTACCTCTGGGATTACGGGTATTAGCAACCACACTCAGCTAAAATCTAACACAAGTTCGTCAGATAGCAGTTTCTCTATCTGTGAAATGGGTAGATGAGTGCTTGCCTCACCAAGCTCAGAGAATTAAATGCAAATGAGATTAAATGGTTCAATACATATAAAGGCATGCTGAAAGCCAAACATTATCATCTTAGTAGCATGAGTTACATAGTAAGTATATTAAATGTTAGCTGGGTGGAATAAACCAGGTAGCCTATGGAACAGCAGTACATGCCACGGCCGGGCAGCTGAGGATCTTTCTGCAGAAGTGACGTAAGTAAGCTGCTCACAGATTTGTTGTTTTTTTTTTTTCCAAATCAGATTCATGTTGAAATTAATATTTAAAACTTTAGTAACTAGCTGATTTCAATACTCTTCAAACTTTTTTTATAAATGAGGCAATTATAAATAATACAAATTTTGTGATTTTAATAATGATGTGTAAGAACTGAGCCCCACAGGTAGACTTTTCTATTTTAAAACTGATATGTAAATTATGTTCAGTTTAAAACCTACAAATAAAATCATTTTCTGCAGAGCCATTGTTATCTCAGTAACATCATCTCCTTTACACATTCTGATTCTCTGCTGGATTTTAAGTTCAGGAACTAATTTTAAACAATGTCTATGTATGTTCAAGATTTCCCAGAAGGCTCTGGGCTTCAAGTTTCCTGTAATTTGTAGTGTCTGTTAGCAAAGTTTCAGAAATTCTTCCTGGCTACTCATACTAATTACTCCTCAAGTCAAACTCTAAAGAAACCCACAGTCCACTTTTCTATAAAAGAACAAAATTGCTTTAAATCATCAAGTTGTACCTTTAATTCTACTATGGGAGTTATAAAATGAATAGGTTCTGGGTGAAAACATCAAACAACATCGCATTAGTGACCCCCAACTTTGCGCTCAAATTATCTTGAAGCTATTAATGGGCTGGCAATCTGGATGTCAAGGGTGCTGAAGAGCTAGCACTGCAAGGAGTTGGGTGGGCTTTATCTCACTGGCCACTCAGAGCCAGGCCCACGCCCCTGAGTCACTGCCTCATGCAGTGACCACTTCTGACATCATCTAGGCTTGCCGAGGGGGATGCTGTAAAGGTTTCTGGCCAATGTTCTAGTGAACCACTGACTTCTTGCTGATGAGCTCATTACTACCCTTCCACTCTCTTTGGGGGATCTCATGCTTCAATCACTCGGGAGACTTCAGCCACACCCCAGTCTTATTATTTCAAATCTGTTTGGAAGATCAGCTTCCCCTCTTCAAAGGACCTTAGTTGTTGAATAGTACTCATTCTTGTCCCTTACCACAGACATAAGACCTATGGTATCTAATGCAGACGTCTGTGTGATTAACTTCCTACAGGAAGTTAAGAAACACCCAGTCTCATCATGGATTGCATAATACTGAACTCTTTCAGAACCCTAAAATCCTCTGATTTAATGTCTTGCCATGCATTTTTAAAGAATGTGCTCAGCCAAATTAATTACTAAAACCTAGTCAACTAAGGCCACAAGCTGATGGCCGGAGTGATAAGGCTGAGTCAACAGGATTAAGTCATCAACTATGGAGGTCTAATATCGGCTTCCCCATTGACAGGGCAGGAGTATAACTAAGCAGTCTGGAGCACTTCCATCCTCAGTATGTCTTTACATTATGCAAGTAAAACTAATCCCTAACATTCTCCAAAAGACACACACACACACACACACACACACACACACACACACACACACACAGAGAGAGAGAGAGAGAGAGAGAGAGAGAAAGAGAGAGAGAGCTAATGAGCACTTGAAAGGTGGCTATTATGTTTAGGAAATTAATTTAAATAATCAGTGAAAACAGTGTTTTAAACCGTGCTGTCATCCAATAAGTCACTATAAAATTTAAAATACTAGAATAGAGGCTGGGAATGTACCTCAGTTGTACACCAGCTGCTCTCCAGGGAGCTCCCAGGCTTTCAGTGCCAGATTGAAGCTGCTGAGGTGTCTGGCTTAGTCAACTGAGTGGTTTCTGAGTTATGTGCCTCTCCATTGTGCTGATGGGCATTGATGGGCTCCCCAACCCACAGTATAAATCAGACTAATAGATCCCCTTTTAGCATGAACACACACGCACACACACACTATTGGTTCTGTTCCATTAGAGAACCGTGTCTAACACAACTGGCTTTGGGAAAGTCTCTCTAGACTGTCTTGGGTAAAGTCTTAGGAGAGGACACCCCACCCAGGAAGGAGCCACAAAGGGGCCAGGCGGACAGGCTGGCACATGGGCCTCTTAGCCAGTGCCACTGTACCTGACTGCATGTACATCTGCCTGGGAAGCCTGTGAAATACCCAAAGGCATTAAGATGCCATAGTTCTTCATCTTTGTTGTTTCTACTCTATTCACTCCATTTTCTCCTGGATCCTTAACAGCATCCTAATTACCACACACCATTACCACCACCTCCTGCCACACACACACTCACGCACACGCACGCGCACACACACACTCACACACATACATACACACACTCACGCGCACGCGCGCACACACACTCACGCACACGCGCGCGCGCGCACACACACACACAAACACACACACACACACACCTCAAGTCCAATACTCACTACTCGGGCTTTCAGGTTGGCTCCAGTTTCCTCTCCAGAGGACGGTCTTCGTTCATTCTGTCCCAGCCACGCTGGCCTCTTGAGTTGTTCTTAAAGTAATTAAACCTCTTCCCTCACCCTATCCCTTAACACTCCAGCACATCCACTCCCCCGCACCCCATGCCTTTTCTTTGGCAACTGTACCCCCCCGAGACCCCCCCCCCCCCCCCCCGGCACACCCTTCCCTGTTAAAGTCGGATGCCACAGCAGTGTGACTGCTGAATCCCCCAATACACAGCTAACCGTGAATTTTGACTTGCTAGTCGCATTGCGCCTCTTGGATCATTCTGAACTTTAAACCACTGAGTCACAATTAAAGCCAGGCCACTTTACATTTGTTTCCCATTTATTAATATCAGTATTTCAAAGCGACTTCTGGAACTTATTCTCCCCTACCCTTCATGTGCTGCAATAACACAGAGAAATCCGTACCCATTCACTGAAATTTTATATTATTGGGGGATCCTTTTCCCAAATCCAGCAGCCAAGCTCAGGACTTCACTACGGGTAGAGCTGGGCTTATCAAATCAATGTCTATTTAATTCTGTTAAGCATCAACTTTCCCATCTATAAAGCAGGGAAAATAACAATCAGAATGGTTCCGCAGATTCCGTGGGATGCTTGTTGGTTACTTGGCACAGTGAAGTGCCTGGCACACAGTACTTAAACCATGATCTGGGGCCGGGTACGTAGCTCAGTGGCAGAGTACTTGTCTAGCATGTGTGAGGCCCTGGGTTCAAACCACAGTAACACAAAGTAATATGCACAACAAATCATAACGGGTGGATGATACACCCTGACTAAATGAACTTTTCTGATTACCAAACAACCTCCCAAGAGCAACAATACGAAGAATGACTGAAAACATGACTCAGACCAGCTGACTCAAAATCCACACTTTTATTTACGTTAGTTGTGTCTGTGTCTGGTTTCCTGCCTTATCTCGGGCTAATATGGCCAGCACTGACCACCACAGACATTTTATTAAGCTTTCATTATTAGCATCCTCCATTCTTACATTGCCTTTAGTGGTGGTGCCTAAGCAGGGACAATAAGTGGGAGCCATGGTGGTAGCTTTTGTTCTTTTTCTCCTGAGTATAAAGTAGTTAAAACCACTTTGATCTTTTATTTCCCAGGAGGGACTTATGCAGCCACAAACAGCATCTGACTTTCAAAGGTGCTTACAACAGACCTCTGAAAACAGCCTTAGTCATGAATCCATAAAACTAAATTAAGTCAGGCCCAAGTTTTCAGAAACACCTGCTTGAAGGATTTCTCCTTTCAACCATCATCTTGGGCCCTTTCTAATCGCTATTGCAGGACACCACCAGATCTCTTAACAAAAATCTCCCAAATAGTTGAAGAAAATCCAACATTTCACGTTTTCGGGCATCTGCCACTAACCCAAATCCTGAACCAGAGGGAAATGGCATCAATGTGTGCCGTTTCCAGTACTCACGTCCAGAAGAACACCTTTAAAATAAATGCTTACTGTGATTTTCCAAGTACATTTGCTATTTGGAGGGTACATTCCAGGAAAACCTTCACTGCCAATAAATCCAGACTCTCCAGTGAGAATGCCGCCACATGTGAAAACGGGTCTGGGAAAATAAAAGAGGACAGAACACTTACATCGAGTGGTCCAGCAATCTAATGTTAATTTCAAAAAGGTATACGTGTTGAAATGAACAGTCAATATTGCTTAACAAAATCTTGCACCAGATAAAGATCTGAAAGCTTGCCAACTTTTGGAATATTAAAAGTATAGCCCGATAACCCACACGCCCAAATTCATCATTAAGTTAAGACAGGTCATATATGTGCAAATATAGTAAAATACTTCACTCAGAGGAGAGTTGTATTTTTTAAAAAAATGAATGATTTAACTGGAGAGTGGGAAAGGTGTGAGAGCCATTCTGGGAGAGCTGCATAAAAGACAAAGATAAAGTTTGTCTCCAGATTTGGAGATAGGCCTTGTTTTCTCCTCTTTTCGGGAAAACTTGTGTTTCTCCTTGTGCCCCTCCCCGCGCCCCGAGGGGAAAGGGGAGGCAGATGTGGCTGTAGGTGATTCGAGAGTTAGCCATCCTGTAGGTGCCTCCGCCCAGGCACTCGGATGTTAGTGAGGAGTTGCTCAAAAGGCTCTCTGGGTTCACCTTAGATTGGCGGAGGCTGGGAAGAAAAGAGCCGGGAAGGGGAGGGCACACAGTCCAGGGCTAGTGTTCCTTTGCACCAGCACACAAACCGAGAGGCAAGGCTAGGAAGAGCGAGCCGCGCCACGTGGTGGCCCGGGGGCTGCAGGGCCACCGCTCGGTAGGGAGGCTAGTTGCGGAGCGGTACGGGATCCCGGGGACTGGGAAGGGCGGGAGTTGGGGGGGGGGGGGCGTTACCTCTCTGGGGTCTGCGGCCGGGCCAGCGGCGCGGCGGCCAGCAGCAGGCAGAGCAGGATGCAGGCGCTCGCGCCCCCCATGGCTGGCAGCTCACTGTAGCATCCCGCCCGGCGCCCGTAGCCAGGTACCAAGTGCGCCGCGGCCGGCGGGAGGGCCGGTTTTGAAGGCGACGGGGCCGACTCCACGCCTAATTTCCCCGGGGGACGCGCCCTGGCAGCCGCGGGCGGCGGCTGAATGTCCCGTTTGTTCTCTGGCGGGAGGGGCCGCGGCCTGTCCCCTGGGCGGCCGAGGGGGAAGGGAGCCCTGCTGGTGGTACCGAGGGCCAGCCTTGGCTCTCCAGGGTGGGAGTGGGGGTTGGGATGGGGGTTGCCCCAGCTGCTCTTAAGTAAAACGCATTGGGCCTGCTGGGGGAACGGCCCCTCCTTTGTCTTCTTGGAACAGCAGTCCCAAGGGGCAAGTAAAGAGATCCCTCCTTAGTGGACCTTCAGCCCCCATTCTTGCTTTAAATACACACGCGCTAGGGCTTGTGTTCACTGGAGTGAAACAGTGTCCAGAGAGATAGTTTTGTGGGCAGATTTCAACATGTGTTTCCAAGCAAGCGATTTATGATTGAATTGTCATTAAATGTCAGATCCATTCTCTAGTCTCACCACTCACGTTAGGTTCTGGAAATGGTGTCTGTTTGCAGGCTTCTCTGTTATTTGAAGAGTTTTCCCAAAGACCAGAAAAGGACCTTTCAGAGGATCCAAGTTCGGTTCCAGCACCCATGTCAGGCAGGTCAGAATTACCTGTAATTTCAGATTATTCCCTGGGATTTAATACCCTCTTCTGACCTCTGTGGGGCAGGGGACACACACACAAATATTCTTAAAAGACTTAATTTCTGATAATGAGTTTGTAATCGTAAGCACTTAACACTCTGGTAAGCAAGTATCTGTGAGTACAAGGCAATAGTCTAAAAGTTGGAAAACCTAAGGACCTGTCTAGGAGCCAGAATCTTCTTCAGAGTTTATATTGCCTTAGCATTTAAAATAGTTTAGCTCATTTATCTATTTTATGTGTATGGGTGTTTTGCTTACATGTATATCTGTGCAGTGTAGTGTCTGTGTGTGTGTGTGTCTGTGTGTGTGTGTGTGTGTCTGTGTGTGTGTGTGTGTCTGTGTGTGTGTCTGTGTGTGTGTCTGTGTGTGTGTGTGTGTGTGTGTCTGTGTGTGTGTGTGTCTGTGTGTGTAATGTCTACAGAGGTCAGAAAAGGCTGGAACTGGAGTTACAGCCACTTGTGAGCCACCACGTGGGTGCTGGGAGTTGAACCTGGTCCTCTGGAAAAGCAGCTTGAACCATCTCGAGCCCCTCCCTACTTTGGGCTTTTTTTTTTTTTGTAAGTTGGGGGAAAAAACCCTGACCAGGAATTACAACTTTTAAAAATTTTCCTAAATGTACCACACCCTGTATGACATTTTTGTAAAAGGAATTACAGATTTTGGCAACGTACATTGTATTCTGAAACTTACACCCTTGACTTAGTAAAAACTTTTTTAAAAGAGCCAAAAGGAAAATGAGTTGTTTATTTTATACACATTTCCAGAATAAGCTATCAGAAAACTCAAGAGTTTGTAGATGATAGTGTTGAACCCGCGGGGGGGGCTCCCCGTTAACCAAGTCATAGTTTGGAGTTATAAAGTGAAAATATTGCTCAATTCCTTTTGTAGTAATGGTTTGGAGTTTTCATGCCTGAAATGTTTCATTTGTAGGATTTAAAAAAAACAACAGTATTAGCCATGCATAAATAGAAAACTGCTTGAGCATAAATATACAGCAGTATTTCTTTTCTTAATTTGTAGACCAATGGTTGTGTTTGTATCCTCATTAAAAAGTAAAAGGTTCTAACCTGGATCATTCTGTTGTTGACACTCATAAAAAAAGACATTGATTTTACCATGTGATTTAAAAAGTTTATTAAGAACCATGTTGTTTGCTCTTAAAAACACATATTTGACCTGGAACTACAGTTCTGACCAAAATTATAAACCTTAAATGTCCTGAGATATTTAACGTGTTAATTTTGAGACAGACTCAAGGGATCTCTGAAGGTGTGTGTACACTTCACATGGGTAAGATCAGTTTGTGGTGTTTTATGATGCAGAGTTAGGATAAGAAGCTACAGGACAGCAGGCAGGAGCAAAAGGGAGTGATAGACGATGTCCTGGGGATAGATCATCTGAAGGGTGGATCAGATTGAGGGGCCAGGAATCCTCCGCATGCAAGTATCTGTTACCCTTTCTGATGCTGCCTGGTTGCACAAAGAATCTAAGTCATGGGAACATGAACAAATGAACCGACCACTTGTAAATTTAGTATGAGTTGAGCAGAATATTGGCATCTAGTAGAGCATCGTGTTTGCTGCTTCCTCTCTGGCTGATTCATCAACCAGAAAATGGCTAAAAATTCATGGGTAAATCTAGCACAATCTATCAGAGGTCAGTATTAGCCCTATAAGAGATCCAGAATTAAATGTGTATGGATGCAAAAGACATTGACAAAAATGAGACAATAGGGAGCTTTATATGATGAATGAACTTGGATAGACTACTTCAGTGAACAACTGAAAGAAACCAAAGAAGGTTGCTGATGAAAAGTCTCCAAATAAGATGATTTTTTTTTTCCCTACTCTCCCTTTGAATTGAATCCAGGGCCTCAAAACATGCTAAGCATGTGCTCTACCTCTAAGGGACACTCCAAGCTCAAGAGAATGTTTTCCATAACAAAAGCCTATGAAACAAATGAACTCCTAAAGTAATTTTCAAAATTTGATTCTGTTAGCTTTACACCCTGTTGATGTATTTGTTTATTTTATTGGGTTCTTAAACCTCTTTCTCCCTTCCAACTCCTTTCCATCTCCTGACCCCGCAACACTAGGTAGGAGAGAAAGAAAGTTAGAGGGGAAGGGGGACATAGATCTCTTTAGGCTACTTTCTGTTGAATCCGATTCTTTGGGGAAATACCAATCTTCAGCAGTCCAGCAAAACAGCAATAACAAATGCACCAGCAACAAGAGGAATCAGCAGCAGTTTGAGGAAGAAGCAGAAAGAACAGCAGCCATCCTCCTCCCCTTCTTCTTTGGACTCCCCTGTCCTCTCAGAGCTCTTCCATTTATACCCTCTCAAGAGTGCTCAGAATTAAACTATCTGCAGCTGACACAAACCACACTCCTGCTAGAGCAGGAGACCATCATAGTTAATGGGTGTAGACAAAGTGGCCCCATATCCCATACCTGAGATTAAAACAAAAAACATGTTCACATAACATAACTGGATTTTTAAAGACACAAAAATTCTCACTACAACATGTAAGGGGAGTTGGATTAGTATAAATTAGATTTAGTGAATATCTAGGGGCTTCTGATAGAGTCTCTTAAAAGGGGGCTTGAAGATCAGCCTGGCACCTGTGGGCACTTGACATGGCAGCATAAGGACTAAAAACAAGGTTTATGGCCTGGCATTGTTTTCAACTGCTAATAGCCTCACGGAGTGGGCAGAGCCCAGATTACGTTGAAGCCAGGTGAAACAAGGAGAGACCCAATTTAAGGACAAAGTGGGTGGAGCCTGGTAATATTCACTAAATCTAATTTATATTAATCTAACTCCCCTTACAACAACACCCCATGAGCAAACACACAGGCCTGCAACAATCAAGTTACAAAGAGACAAGGTGTTAAAGTCTTACCTTTTTATAGGTTTTGTTCGATCTGTGACTGGTTGGCTGCATTGCTTCTAGCCTGTGCCAGTGTATCACAGCAGGACCCTGAGGGGGGAACCAAACCATTAGCCTTGTAGACCAGTTGCTCTCAATCTTCCTATGCTGTGACCCTTTAACACAGTTCCTCATGTTGTGGTGAACCCCCAAACACAAAATCATTTTCGTTGTTACTTCATACATAACTGTAATGTTGCTACTGTCATGATTTGTAATGTAAATATAAGATATATGCAGGATGGTCTTAGATAACCAATGTGAAAGTCACAAAAGGGTTACCATCCACAGGCTGAGAACTGCTATTGCAGAGGGAGGAAAAAGCAAAAGGAGCCAGAGGGCCCAGGATCCATAAACCCGCTTGGAGAAGGAGATGCCCTCAGTTACCGCCCACAAGACCCCACCTCTTGAAAGTTCCACCCCTTCACGGTAGCACTGTGGGCTGAGGATCTTGAACCTCAGGCCCTTGAGGACCACTCCAGATACAAACAGCAGCAGTGAGAATCAAAAGTGAAAAGAAGATTTGTTATGTGGTTTCATCAGGAAAGTTATATTTTAAAAGTTCACATTGGGGCTAGGAAGATGACTAAGTGGATAAAGTAAGGTGCAGAGTTCAGATCCTCAACACCCACATAAAAGCTTAGAGTACAGAGTGAGGAGGTCAGAGACAGCTGGGTCCCTGGCCAGCCCTGGCTGAAATGGGGAGCTCCAGGTTTAGGGAGAGACTCTGTCTCAAAAAACAAAGTAGCATATTCTTGAGAAAGGCATCCTTAGTGTCACTCTCTGGCCATACATGGAAGCACATATACATTCACGTATGTAAATAACATGTCATACACACAAAAAAAAATAGTTCAAATTGATTCAGTCCTTGTTCATTATGAGATAAATGGATATTTTGTGAATGCGAACTGCACTTAATTTTCTAGTTTTCAGTTTCATATTTTAAGATAAAGCCCACAATAATGTTTCAATATCTGCCATGAATGTGTGTAGCCTATTTTAAGAAAATAAGTGGATTTTCTAAAACAGTTAATCTCAGGTACAGTATGAGTATCTCCTGATAATCTTTTTTTCCTTTTAACTTAAGACAAGGTTGACCCTTTGACCTAGGCTATGCTAGAATTCACTATGTACTCATGCTGACTACAAGTTACAACAGTCTTCCTGCCTCAGTCTCCAGAATGCTGGACTGTCCTTACTGATGATTGATGTTGGAGGGCCCAGCCCAGTGTGGGCAACATCATCCTGAATGGGACTGTATAAGAAGGTAGCTGAGCAAAGGCTATGGGATATATTGGTAAACAATGATTCTCCACGGCCTCTGCTTCAGCCTCTGCTTCCAGGTTCCTGCCTTGACTTCCTTCAAAAATGGACTGATAACTGCAAGTGTAAACCAAATGGACCCTTCCCTCTTCTAAACTGATTTTTATCATGGTGTTTATCACAGGAACGGGAAGCAAACAGGGACGCCTGGATTCCTCTGGTTACCTTGAAAAGTGCCTGGAAACCAGTCAGAATCGATCCAGGGTTTTGGTTCTGACTGAGGAGGAGGCCATGAGAGTTCTGGACTCTCCTTCTCACTGTTCCAAGCTGTACCAGGGGAGCTCAGGTACGCTCTGTGCTCCAACTGTATACCTCATTGGTCTCCAGATTTATAAATGTTATGAGAAAGAAAGGGAGCGTGGAAAGTTATCAGTGTGGATGTTCTCTCTGTACAGCGTAAGTTGATGATAATATAACATTCTTAATGTATAATATTTTTAATTCTTTAAAGCTCCAAAAGTTAGGAATTCCTTACGTTCTTCTGGGGGGAAATATGATAGTGTAGAGTTTGACACTCATGCTACAGTGCTCAAAATGTCTTTCTTGGATTCAACTTTTTATCTATCCACTTAATTTTTGGTGTTATTATTGTTACTATTATTCTGATGCTGGGGGTGGAACCCAAAGACATGTGTCTGCTAGTCAGGGCTCTCCAATGAGCAGTATAATCAACCCCTGAATTCATCTTGAAAAATATCAACATGTAGGATCTCTGTTAGCTTTGAATTCTGTGCAATACTCAATCAATAGATACTCCATGTTCTTTCAATTTTACAATTAAAATTTCACTTCACCTGGGCAGGAATGGCGCACACCTTTAATCCTAGTACTTTGGGAGGCAGCAGACGGATCTCTATGAGTTTGAGGCCAACCTGGTCAACAGAACAAGTTCCAGGACAGCCAGGGCTACACAGAGAAACCCTGTCTCAAAAACAAAACAATAAAATAAAGTAAAAGTTCACTTAAAATTTTTGTTACTAGCCAGGTGTAGTGGCCCATGCCTTTCATCTTAGCATCTAGAGGCAGAGAAGCAGGCAGATCTGCAAGTTCAAGGCCAGCCTATTCTTCATAGAGAGATCCAGGACAGCTAGGGCTACAGAGAGAGAGACTCTGTCTCAAAAAAGTATATATTTGTGACTGTACATTAGGAAGAAAAGTAAACTTTCCTTCTGCCCTCCCGTTACTCTTACCAAAAATCTGGTGTTACTGAATCTGGATGGTCTTCTTAGTCACAAGCATAGCTAAGCAAGCAATTCACAATACCACTCAGAGAATTAGAGAAAAAGACTCAAGACATATTACCTTGGAATAATGGCTAGAATTTCACCTGGGAAGTGGCCCTTTGAAAGATCCACTGCTGTCACTGCCTCTAAAACAGCATTAAATGCAGTTACTTGACCTTCTGGCCATTGCCACTGCAACAAGCCTGTTGGGGACTTTTCTGCTCTGGGAAATTCCAGTGTGCAGCACCCCTGCGACCCTCCACAGAATGAGAGCTCGGCTCAGGATCCAAGGACTCAGCACAGGATTGTACTGTCCTTGTCACCTGCTTCCATCTCAGCTCCAAAGGAGGCTGAAAGTCAGCGCGTGGTGATTGAGGGTCATACACTGACCTCATACACAACCCTCAAAGGGGGTGAAATCCTACCCCTTTCAAAAGCCAAGGGGCAGGCATGAGAATAATTAACATTCGTGCTAGGGGTCTACATAGCCCAATGAGCCCATCTCCTTCACTGAGGAAAGCAGGCTGAAGGGGCGTCTTTCCGTGTGAGTTAGTTCTAAGATAAGATGTTTCGGCTGCCTAGATGAGGCTGGGTCAGTCGAGGCAGCCACGTAAATTAAGACAAGCCCAAGTCACAGGAGTGAGCTCTGGCTGGCTGGTTTCCAGTGGAGGTCCTCCGTGATGGACTGAATTGTCAGCCACAGCAGCATCTCAGTAATCATTTCTACCTTCCGCTGAGCACTCCGTGTGTAACTGGAACGGGGCTGAGTCCTGAACAATAGTATTTCACTTGCTTCTCTCTTTAAAAAAAAAGATTATTTATTTTTCTGTTGTTGAAAATAGATTCTTTTCTCATAAAATATATCCTGATTATATTTTCCCATCCCCTACTCCGCCCAGTTCCTCCCTGCCTTTTGTCCCCTCCAGATCCATTCACTCCCTTTCTGTCACTCATTGGAAAAGAACAGGCTTCTTAGAGATAACAACCAAACATGACAAACTAAAATATAAGAAGATGAACTCGCTTCTGTTTTCAAGTCTGTGAGGTAAGAATATTTCCAGTTGTTTTACAGGTGGAGATTCAGAGCAGTTAGCCATTAACTCACATACATGAAAAAAACCCGGACTGACAGAAAAAAAACAAGCTTTTAATCAGTACTTCAAGCTAACCCATCACGCCCTCTCCCTACCTGGACACAAAATGCTCACAGCACATGGAGACGGTAGGTGGCTGTAAATGGACTGTCAGATGCTGTTTGCCTTCCCAGAATCCCTTCTGCAAGAAACCATCCCTCCTTGCGCTTTGTGGTTCTGTGAACACTAAGCCCATTCACCACTCCTCAGGCACACAGGTAGGGAGTGTGCCAAGGACTGAATGAGAGAGCTCACCCAAGGTTTTTAATTATCTATTTTTGTCTCCTCTTTCTTCCCCTGGAAGTAGTGCGTAAGCAAACATTTCCAGGACCAAACCCGAGGCCGATGTTTCAGGACAACAGACCGTAAGCCTTCTTTTATGAAGCTGAGGTTCCAAGAATTACAAAGACTACTGAAAACTCAGAGTTCTGCTTTGTAATAGTGAGAAGATGTGAATGGAAGCTATAAGGGTAATCAAAGCGTTAATTTAATATCTCTGCTAGCTGGGTATGGTTGCCCATGCCTGTAATCCCAGCATTCAGGAGGCAGGGGCAGTTGGATCATGAGTTCAAGGCCAGCTTGGGCTGCATCAAACCAAGGCCTAGAGATAAAGCTGAGTGGTATAATGCTTACATGTGCAAGGCCCTGGGCTTGAAAATTATAAACAGTAATAAAAAAAGGGATTTTAAAAAATGTGCCATTTATGTGACCATGCACTCACATAAATGGCACATTTATGTGAATATGAAGTATAAAAAACATTAACAGTACCAAATCAAAACAAAATACCTCAGAATGTCTCATTGTGTTAACTGATAGAGACAGACTTTTGTGTAATGAGGGATGAGTATTACCTGTCTGCAATGCCTATCTTCTTACTGTACAGATGCATTTACCACATGGAAATAGCCTCATCCAACAAACGGGGAAACAGTCAGTGATTACACCTTGTAGCTGACTAGCCTGGCTCTGTCACTGGGTTCAATATTACTCATATTTGACTCATAGCAAGCTAGCATTTGTCTGCAAGGTAGGCCATACAATAGGGCCACCCGAGGTAAGGACAAGGACAGCGAAGACAAACCACCAAAATGGTTGGTGAGAGGCCAGGAGTCTAGAACAAGACATACCCAGAGGAGCGGAAGCCTTTATCCCTACTGCCTCATACAGCCCTCCTCGCTCACTGATTCTAGAAGGTTGGGGGCAGGATTTTGTGTAAATATCTGAATTCTAAGCACACTAAGGAGTAAAAACAAATTGGCTTTTCAACTGTGTAAGTTCCATCTCTTTGTGTGTGTGTGTGTGTGGGGGGGTCTTAAGTAAAAATATCCTCCAATATAAAGCAAACATCAGCTCATTATGTAAAATCTGGAAAAAAATTTTTAAGGAAGAGAAAAAATTCACCCCCAAGACATCCAGAGAGAACAATGGTGCCACACTGGCCCCACTTACTCATCCCTCTTCTGACCTGCTATTTGGAGAACCTCATTCTCACCAAGGGCATGGTAGATAATTTGGCCAGTTCACCTGGCTGTTCATTTTCGAGCCAAATTCACTGAACACCTGGAGTAATGGGGTTTGGATTCCCCATCTGAGCCTGGGTTGTCACCGCATTGCAAGATTGCTTTAAAGCTGCTATTTATGAAAAATTAGGATTACAAAAAAGGTATTATCCACATAAATGTTATATGAAAACAAAGGAAATAGAGTTGTGAGACTGGTCAATTAAGGGATACTCCATAAAGCTTGAAAAAGAACTAACTACAGCATTTAAAAGTATTGCTTATGAACTCTCATATAAAATTATGCTTAATGAACAGAGTCACAAACCAACAATATCAATAAAAAATGTTTAAAGCTTACGCCAACTTCTTTGCTCTCAGAATTCTAAAAATATTTTATAGTCCTGTAGATGCTGGTGAAATAATCCCAATAAATTTTTTCCTAAGAAAGGAGGACTCTGAGTACACATTTTTGCTAAGATAATTGCAAAGAAAGGTACACGTGAGAAAGCATCGTTCTCGATATATAAACTTATGAAGCAATGTCAACATATTTGACCATCCGCATAAATTTATCAAGGGTATTAAATAGTTGTTAACTTTAAAATCCAGTGCTAGCCCTGCCTGCTTGACGGAACTTAAGAGGAACATATTTCTTACTTGACTCCTTTTTTTCCTCCTCAGAGATATTAGTATTGATTCTTCTTAACTGGGAGATGTTGGCCAGACAGTAACAACAACAATCCCCAGCCCACTGCACTTGGCTCTCTGTACAAATGGGAAGTGCCTGCAGTAGACACCACCACCACCACAGTGCCTGGAGCTGATGGTTGGCTGTCTCCTTGGT
>CAJQZJ010033886.1:2495795-2500606 GCA_907164525.1 Lophiomys imhausi | reverse complement strand
ATAGTGACCAAAAGGAAGGTGCCATTCTTCAGTGGCAGCAGTCAGTGGAGAGATGAGTAACTTGTCAAAGTGCTAAGAATAAGAGACCGGATGCTCATCCCTAAATGGGACATCTACCTCAACCCCCGAAGTCCCACCTGTCATCACTAAGGATCAGGGAACATCACAGAAGAAGAGGTAGAAAGAGTGTAAGAGCTGGAGGAAGGGGAGGAGTGCTGTGAAGTGCTGTCTTCTGGATATGGCATGACTATCACTAGCATGACCTGCAGAAGCTCAGGCCAGCCAAACTTCCAGCACCTATGGGTAGATAATCTCCAGACCTACCTGTAGTCGTCCTTTTAAATCTATTTTATTGGGTTACTATATCAATTAAATTATATTTAATTGGTTATTATATACCACCCTTCTCCACTCTAATCCCTTCCAACCCCCCAACACTAGGTAGGCAAAAAAGAAGGTTAGAGTGGAAGGAGACATAGATCTCTTTGAATTACTTCCTGATGATCAAGGACATTGGGTTCCTAGGGGCAAATCCAATCTCCACGGTCAGTATCCAGCAAACCAGCAAACCAGGGATACCAAATGCAACAGCATTGGAGGCAACAGGAGGGGGAGCAACAGCCACCACAAGCCCTCTCGGGGCTCTCCCATTTATATCCTCTCAAGAGTTCCCAGAATTAAATTATCTGCAGATGACACAAATCACGCCCTTGCCAGACCATGAGGCACATTATAGTTACCTGCTGTGGACAATCTGAAGCAGTCCCATATCCCACACCTGGGTTTAAAATAAAAACATTCACATAACATAACTGGGTTTTTTAAGAAGCCAAAATTCTCACTACACCACCCCTTACTGAAAAGTTACTGGCAGTTGACAGTTGCTGAGAGAGGGATAATCAGTCTTTATTCTAACACCCATGCAAATATGGACCAGTACTAACTAGACTTAGTGGGTTCTGAAAAATAATAACATACAGTTTGAGTTGGAGGTTGTTTTAGGAAGGATGAGAGGGGAGTTAGAGGAGGAGATGAGGGGATAAGCTATGATTACATTTCATCGTATGTATGAAATTCTCAAGAATAAGAAAAACTTAACTAATAATAATGAAAAATGGCATTCTTTCTAATTGTCTGGGCTTCAGCCACACTTCAGCAGTACAAGCCAAGGGTCAAATTAGCCCCTGCCATAATTTTGTGGATTAAGAGAGTAGAGCTGGCGACATGCCTGAGGGAGATCTCAAAGTGGTTACCAGAGGGAAGGTAGAGGCTAAGTGACAAACAGCAGGTGTCATTTACCTAAATGAAGAAGCTCTTACTACCTCAGGCCATACAAGGGTGGGAGCAGTGGAAGAGACAGATGTGAGGGGTAATGGGGACAGTGGGGGCAATGACGACCACAAAAACAAAAACTAGAATTCCTCCAGCTGAATCCACACCTACAGTCTAGGGACTTCATCCTCTCAGCTCCTCGCAGTGACCTGTAGGTCCTTAGAGTGGCTCAGTGAGGAAGCACACATGGACTGTCTGAATAGTTCATCTAGTACTCAGGTGGCACTCACCACCTCTTGTCCCCTCCATCCTTGGCCTCCGTGACCTGTGGTGTTTCCGCTGCTGGGCCTCCAATGCCCTCCAGAGGCAGAAGAGACATTGCACATTGTGGGAAGTACTGACCACTTCTCCCAAAGGCTGCACATGAGGCCCATAGCCAGCACTGCCACTTCTGGAACCCACAGAAAGATCTGATGAATGGAACTCGAGTGTTGTGTGCACAAGCAACAACAGGTGGGGCTGTTATCCCATAGTGGTAAAATCAAGGGTGTGGAGACCGGGGCAGTTCTTAGATGCGGTGCCTTGTTCAGAGGCCTCATGTAGGGAACAAGGGAAGGGGGTAGTTGAGGAACACCAAGGTGGAGATGGACTTGAGTTGAATCCATTGCGTGGTGTGTGACCCACAGCGACTATCCCAGCGCTACTAGCCTACTTAGGCAGGGTGTTGTGAGAGGGGTCATGCTTATGCCCATGGAGATGCCAGTCAGATGGCCCTGTGAGTTGTCCCATGCTCTTCTTGTAGCCCTCTTGTTCCAACTTCCTGGGGTGACAGGATGGCCATCAATGCATAGGGGAGGCTGTTGGGAGCCATACCTTTCCCACATGGGGAGATTACTTTGCATTTGCAGGTTCAACCAAGAACTAATTGAAAATATTTTGAGGAAAGAAATTAGCATTGCAGTCCCACCTCATTTTGTAGGCATAAGGTTATTTTTTAATTTAAATGCTGATTTCTGTACCTTCTATATCTGGTTGCAATCCTTGTTTCGAGAATCTCCTGTCTCAATGTTATATAAACACTGCTTCCCAATTGTCCCCTGATATGCCAATAAAGCAGCCATTTGCTGAGCAGGGGAGAGAATAGGACTGGATTTCTAGCCCTCTAGGGGAGGAAGAGTTAGGGAGAGAAGTAGGAGATTCAGCCATAGGCAGAGGTCCAGGAGACATGGGGAAGATGTAGCTGGAGCAAAGAGAACACTCAAAAACAAGTAACTCGGGGATTTTGGCAAAGAGGGAGTCAGACTAACATAGAGGGTTAAGAACAGAGTAAAACTGCTCAAGATTGTACTGTACAGCCATGTTAAAATAATATAACAGGGGCTGGAGAGATGGCTCAGAGGTTAAGAGCACTGACTGCTCTTCCAGAGGTCCTGAGTTCAATTCCCAGCAACCACATGATGGCTCATAACCATCTATAATGAGATCTGGTGCCCTCTTCTGGCCTGCAGGCATACATGCAGACAGAACACTGTATACATAATAAATAAATCTTTAAAAAAATAATATAACAGAGTCTCAATTATTTGTGGGTTAGCCAGGAAAACTGTGGAACAAACAACAGTTATGTAAACCTACACTAACAGTATTTAATATCGGTTGGATATTAAGTAACCTTGAGATGTTTGAAAATATGAAGACATGATCAGGTTATGGGAAAATACTACACAGTTTATATAAGAGTCTTGAGAATATGCAGAGTTCGTTATTCACCGTCGTCCCCTGGATTCTCAAGTGACTGTACATGCCTGGAAACAGTGATAGCAATGGAGTGGACTGGTCTATTGGTCATCCAGGTCTTTAGACACTGCAGAGTTGATGTTTTACTCACAGCACCAAACTCAGTGGTTGCCATGTGCTAGGCCAAGTGTTACAGACGTAACATGCATTGTCTCCTTCGTTCTTCACAGCAAGCTTGTGGGTCAAGAACTATTAGTTTACAGGTGAGGTTAATACTGCATTTAGTAAACACAGCTCTACATTGTCAGATTTTTGTCTACCTCAATCACCGATACACTCTCCAGCGGTGCTGTTGTCTGCTTCTAACAATTATTCAATAAGCATTTTTCTTTAGGTAGGCCTAGTGTCACAGGCCTGTAGTTCTAGCACTTGGGAGGTAGAAAAAAGACCAAGACCAACCTTTGTTACACAGTGAGATTGAGAACAGCCAGAGGCATGTGGCATGTGAGACCCTATCTCAAGCGTGTGTGTGTGTGTGTGTGTGTGTGTGTGTGTGTGTGTGTGTGTGTGATTATGTTCCAGTCCCTAGGTGTGCTGGGGGCTAAGACTCCCAGGCTGACTTCTGTCCAGTATTCTCTGCTAGAAGGTTCCAATCCCTACCCAGGGATCTCACCTAAGACTGGCCTTGCAAGAACAAAAAGATCAAACCCCACTTAGGAAGACTGAATTCCATCTGAGGGTCACTCAGCTGAAGTCTACCAGGACAATAGTTCTGCCTCTCCTCCCTCTGATCCAGCCTCCTTCTTCCCTCATGGGTGTCTCTCCTGCTGAGACCCCTCATAGACACTGTGTGTACGCTCCACTTGGGAGACTGTCTCCTAGGGTACTTGACTCCAGGCAGTGAGGATGTGCTCTTAGCCCAGACTGGTGGCTTCTCACTTCAACCATGATCTCCACAGCCTGAATTTTCCTCTGGAACTGTTTGAGGCAATTTGGTAGCTTGTTGCTTGTTCCAAATTGTGCTGTTACAAAAGCTTGTGTGAAGGCCGGGCGTGGTGGCGCACGCCTTTAATCCCAGCACTTGGGAGGCAGAGGCAGGCGGATCTTTGTGAGTTCGAGGCCAGCCTGGTCTACAAAGCGAGTCCAGGACAGCCAGAGCTGTTACACAGAGAAACCCTGTCTCGAAAAACAAACAAACAAAATAAATAAATAAAAACAAAAGCTTGTGTGAGCCCTGTGGAGAGCTGAATACTGAGGGAGTGGCCACCTCTCCACCTTAGCTACAGTCATGGAGGCTGCAGGTTCTGGGTCTCCCTATGTCTGGAGGGTGACCCTCTTGCCCTAGCTCCCAGTGCTTATTTCTGTCTAGGTCACAGTGATGATGTTAATCCCACCAGTTGAGAATAAGACCACTACCAAACAATTTTTTTAGCCAAATTCGAAGCAAGCTTTAATTAAATACTGGCCAGGAAGATGGACTCTGGCCAGAACCATTGGTCACGTTTGTGCAGAGGCTTAGAAAGGCAAACCCATAAGTGTATGTATTTCCCACCAGGTCCAATCAGGGGCATGCATACATCATGATACACATGCTGACGTGTTTCCTGTCTACATTACCGCCCCCCCCCAATACCTGTGATCAAGCATATCTGCTGCAGCTGAGTCAAACAAACTTGTTTAGGGGAGCAAAAACATGTGGGTTGTTATCTTACATAAACAGTAGCCTCCAGCCTTTCAGGCCCTATCTTTCCTAAGGCAAGTGGGTTTACAAGTTAGAGGCATTTTTAAAATTTATGGATCTC
>CAJQZJ010033886.1:2463295-2490795 GCA_907164525.1 Lophiomys imhausi | reverse complement strand
AGACAAGGTCTTACTAAGTAGTTCCAGACCCTGGGTGGCCTACTTGTTATGTAGTCTAGGCTAAACTTGAGATCAGACATCAGCATGTGTCTGCCTCCAGAGTGCTGGCATTAAAAGCATGTACTACCAAGCCTGGCTTGAAAAATCTGGTCTTGAAAGAGGAGAGCACAGCATAGAGATGGATCATATCTCTTAGTGTTATGTTAAAAATTGTCTTAGAGGTGTCAGGTGTTATATTTTAGTAACTTATAGTGTTGCCGTTTCTTTTCTTTATAAATAGTAACTGAAATGAAGACAGACTGCTCCTGGATATGGCTGAGGAGAAGGTTTTTATTGTAGATATGAGGGAGAACACAGCCAGAAGCATCTGGAATGGTCCAGACTAAACTGGCCATGAGAGGAGAGGTGCTGGGGGCAGGGGAGTGTGAGAGAGAACAAGACAAGAGAGAGGGAACAAAGAGAGAATATGGGAACCAAGAGAACCAAGAGACCAAGAGTGGAACAAGGACTCAAAATGGCTGAGGCTATATAGGAAAGAGAAGCTGGGGGAAGGGAAGCGAAGCTCAGAGGATAGAGGAGTTTAGGGTAGGGGGTGGGGTGAGAAGTTCTGAGAGGAACAGCAGGTACTGAGTGATGTTAGAAAGAGCTGGCCAAGGACTGCGTTGACATGTTAATGGGTGCCTCAGTCAGCCATTTGTCCAGGGCTTGAGACCCAACAGTAATCTTACCTATATTTCAAACATTACTGTCTGTTGGTATTGTATCTCTTGTAATCTCCACCATAAAAGGGAAAATTAACAGACACTTGATAAATGTATGCTTCCAACACTTCGCATGTATTACAACAAAAGACTCTCAAAGCAGTGCCTGACATAGGAGGCTATCAGTTTTGGCCAACAGAGGGTTTGCCTGTTTGAATAGCTTTGACTCTTTTTTTTTTTTTTTGGGTTTTTCGAGACAGGGTTTCTCTGTGTAGCTCTGGCTGTCCTAGACTTGCTTTGTACACCAGGCTGGCATCGAACTCACAGTGATTCGCCTGCCTCTGCCTCCCAAGTGCTAGGATTAAAGGCGTGCACCACCCGGCAACTCTTTTGTTTTAAATGGCCATTCAGATTAAAAGTGCAAGTGGGTGGATTTTCCCCCCATTGGCTGCGCGATGTGTAGAGGTTAGATAAATTAGATTTAGAAAATATATAGGAGTTTCTGATAATGTCTCTTAATTCGGGGCCTGAAGAGCATTATCAGCATGAAGTCAGGAAAAACAGGAAAGACTTAATAGACTGAAAAACAAGGTTGAAGTCAGGAAAAACAGGAAAGACTCAATAGACTTGAAGAAACAAAGTATCTGGCCTGACATTGTTTTCAGCTGCTAAGTGGGCGGAGCCCAAATTAAGCTGAAACAGAGTTCCTCCTATTTGAGGACAGTGCATGGAGCCCATAAGGAGAAGAGGCCCCTGATGTTAGAGAGCTCCAAGAGTCCTGCTGAAAAAAGGGCTGGCCATTGATGGCCAGCTCTCTCCCTGAAGCAGAAAGAAGCCGGTGAGCAAAGAAAGCCTGAGCAAGACACCAAAAGGCCAAGGACTGGACCCTGTGGCTCAGTTTTGCCTGGAGGGGTTTGATCTGTCCGATCAGTGGCCTAAAGGAAACTGGGCCTGGCTTTAAGGACTGAGGCAGAGCAGCTGAGTTCCTGATTCAAAAGAAGTAAGTTGGCCTGCAGACGGCTGGGGTCTCCCACAGAGAAGAAAGCATGAAGCCTTATTAAAGGTGAGACTGCAATAACCAACTTACCCTGACGAACCTGCATCTGAGAGATCCAGTAGAAGGACTGCTAAGTGCGTTAAAGAATCTACAACAAAGACTGGTTTCCTGACGACTGAGGACCTGCCCCAGAGACTGTATCATTCTAAAAGGTTATGAAAGTAGTTGTTATAATTATCAATAGGTTTAGTGGATGGGTTAAAGGGGTTGTAAGAGTTTATAGGATTAATAGTTAAGAAATTGTTGGTGTTTGTTATAAGTGAATTTAGTAATAAATAAATAAGTGTTAAATAATAATTTAAAAGATCGGTTACAGCGATGTTCAAGGGAAACACCTTACCTGGGATATTACCTCCGTATCTATGGAGACAGGTCTGTCTACAGTAACGAACAGCAAGAGATTGGCAGCAGGTAGGATATGATAGAGCAAAATTGTCAGTTTCACTTGTCAATTTGACATACCTGGAAAGTGGGAATGTCACCTGAGGAATTGCCTCCAAAAGACTGGCTTGTGGCCATGTCTGCAGGACATTTTCTTCATTGCTGGTTGATGTAAGAAGATCCAGCTCACTTAGCTCACTGTGGATGGGCCTGGGCTGGAAAAGAAAGGTAGCTGGGTAAGCCAGTTCCTGCCTTGGCTTCCCTCAGAGATAGATGGTAACCTTGTTAAGGGACAGCTGACAGCATTTTTCTTTTCAATTAAACAATGTTAGACTTGGATCATGTCTTTAGCTAGAGGTTTTGTTTTTTGTTTGTTTGTTCTTCCTCAATAATCTTGTGAATTACACATTGTAAATTATTTCCATTTTTCTGAGAATTGACTGACCGTAAAATGTTTTGTGGTATGTTAATTTATGTCTTATCATAGACCCATTACATGTCTAACCATAACATGTTCCTTTCCCATGATTGTAGGCATACCTTATAACTATTAATTATTCTAAACAACTTCCAACCCACCAACCCGAGGCACATTAGACGGATACTTCTCAGGTGCAGGTCGTTGGGGCAATTTGTCAGCAGTCCATCCAAATCAGCACACACAGGAACACAGCAATCAGCAGAAATTTCAGTGGTCACCCTGCTCTGGCATCCACTTGGGAATCGTGGCCTCCTCCATCTGTCCAAGACTGTCAAAACGCTCTGGCGCTGGCCGCCACTGCACCCCTGCTTGGGGTTGCAGTCCCTTCAGACCGTCTGATTTCCCTGAACCTTCTCTGGACAGGTCGGGCACCACAGCCTCTTCTGCCCACCAGAGCTTGCCGCCTTGGGACAGGCGCCGCACTCATGTGACCTAGAAGCTGGTTGTTGCAGCACACTTAACCCACACTCTTCCATCCTTTTGAGTTTTTCAAGCCTTCCTGGTGCCTGTGCTACCCTCTGCACCCCCACTTGGGGTCTCGGACTCTTCAGGCACTCTGAGAGGCCTCAGAGTTGCAGCTTTCACCGATCCCAATGATTCTTCACTTGGGCTCCACCCAACATAGGTTACAAGTCTCAACGGCTGCACCCTTTGTCTAGCATCCTTTGAAGTGAATCGGTGAATAGCAGCAACGTGAAGAAATGCCACGCAAAAAGCCCCCTCGAGCTTCTGGGCATTCCTTTTATATGCTCTCTAGTTATGCACACAGATGTTTTCTAACTGGCCAACCTTATGCCCTCCTCGCAAGGCCCATCTGTTGACCAAGATCGTGTGTGCTCCCAGGTGTTTCTCTCAGGGGCCAGTCACCAGGCTGACTTGCACGCCTCTTTTTCTTTCCCGCGGTAGACTAAGCACTCCCTCAACCCTTACATATTCATTCAACATAACCGTGTTTCCAAAGAAGTCCATACCTCCACCACACTTGATCATAAAAACAACTGCAAAATTCGATGTGTGTGTTTTCTTTAATCACTTGTTCATTTGCCATTAAAAGGCCTTTCTGTTTCTGATCTGGGCTGCTTTCGTTCTCCTACTTCTGAGGAGAGTGTAAGTCTGGCCTAGCCATAAAAATAAAAGTTTTGCCTTGCAGCGTCTTGGTGTTAGCTCCTGGTTGCTGACACCGTAACAACCTGTAAGTCCCTTCCCCAAGTTGCTTTAAAAACAAACGAACAAAAAATGGTGTTTTCTATTTCTACTTGTGTGCCTGTGGGCCCATGTGTCTGTATCCCTCCAGAGGCCAGAAGAGGGGGCATCAGATACCCTGGAGTTGGAGATATAGGCAGTTGTGAATTGCCCAATATGGGTTCTGGGAAGTGAGCTTGGGTGCTCTGAGAGGACAGCAAGAGCTCTTAATTGCTAAACCATCTTTCCAGTCACCCTCTATTCTCTCCTTCCACCCTCAAGTTGCTTTTGGTCAATTTTTATCACAGCAACAGAAAGCAAAGTAGAATAGAAAGAAAATAAAGCATGACCCACAACTAGGGCACTAAGGGAAGGGCAAGACCTTGCTGTTTTAGCCTGACTTAAACTCTCTTTTTCTTGGGAAATGAAAGTTTAGCCTTCAGGAGAGAAGTTGGACAGCACTCAGTGTGGGTTTTGTTTGTTTGTTGTTCTTTGATGCTGTGATGTTTCACCTGTTAAACTGTTGTTCTATTACAGTAGGATCTCAGATTTCAAATCCTTGTCCCCATAAGGATTGTCCCTACAGAGGAAAGAAATGTAGGCTGAGACATTTCTTTGTCCAGAGGCATAGGAAGACACCAGCCCTCAAAGCCATGTGTAGTAAGACCCTGTAAGGAATGGAGTCAATATACAAGTTGCAGAATTCACTTTTCCCTCATCTGTGGAAACTAGGCATGGGTGGGTCTCTGGGAAGGTTAAAGGGAAAAATACAGACATGGAGAAGAGGATCAGATATACAATTAAATGCCAGTGGCATGGGACATTCTAGGGGTATAGTGATCATCTAGATACTCCATGACATTGGAGAACTTGGGCAGTTGGGTAGGGGTTGCCATTTTATCTAGTTATAGCATTGCTACCATCTTGGTGAGTGATAACATCGTCACTGTCTTGGTTCTTGGTTAGTGCCACCATTGTCACCATTTTGGCTAGTCACATGCTCATCAGCATTTTAGCTAGTCACGTGTCTTTCTGTCTGTTTTGGAGGCAGTTCCACAATAACAAGGGCCTATCTACCATCAGGGCCCATGGGATCCATGCATCTTTCTACCCTCTCCCCCTCATTTAAAGAGCAACAGAGCTAGTTTTGCATAAATGTAGCAGGAGGCATTACATGCAGAGCAAGAAAAGGTGGCCTGAGGTGTGTAGACCCCAAATAGCAATGCAAGGAAACAGAAAGAACAAGGAGTTGCATGGTCTCAAGATAAGTAAGGAGTCTATACGCCCTACCAAGAACACTGAAAGATATCTCTTGGATCTCACTTTGATTTCTCCTCTGCTTCTAGGCCTGTGGGTGTTGAACCCTGCTGTTAAAGCTGAAGTGTGGCATTTCTGGAAAGCCCCTTAGCTCAGTGCTAAGTGACAGACTCCCTTTTTTTCAGTGAGACTCCCTCCTCTTCTGCCTGATCTGGGCATTCCCAGATTGCCAGACCCCACCCTATATCTGAGGAATGTCACACAGCCCTCAAGGAGATTACAGACCCAACCCTTTCTCCCAATAAGAAACCCATTCAGTGAACACCTGAGGTACCTCTCCATGCTAATGAGATAATTAGGTACTGTGTTCCCTTTCTCATGATAGGACCATGCTACCACATGTAAATGAAGTATCCCCGCCACTCCTAACCCCAGCAAATCAAACATGTTCACCTCCAAAACCCCTCCCCACTGCCCAAGGTTTATAACGTCCCTTTTCATGAAATGAACTCTCTCTCTCTCTCTGTTCCTCCACCATGATCTTCTAGACTTGGCTGTTTATTTTGGGCTTGGGAAGGAAGAACTCATGGCTGGATCCATCTGCTTAGCCAGGTCTCCTACTGCCAGCAGACAGGGCTCGCCTCTGGGCACCTGGAGCGCCAGGTCACACCCACACCGCCACCGCCATTGCTGCCTAGCCAGGCTTGCACCTCAATTACTGCTGCTGGTCACCCCAGTGGCCACCTCCAGAGCTCCCGTGTTTTCTGCACCACACACTGCCGTTCATCTTTGGCAGCTAGTTGTTTCTGAAGCAGCCACCAGATTTTCCCAGTTGCTTGGCTCAGCCCAGGAGCCTCGAACTCCCTGCTGCTGTCTGGACTGGGGCCAGCAGATTAGCTAAAAGAGCAGTAACTTTTTGCTGCATGACAGAGAGGGTTAGGGTAACCCTAACCCTCTTGCGTGCTTAGCTAAAAGAGTTGTAACACTCTAAGGTTGAGAAAATCCTTTCTCTCACCTCTCTGGGATATCCTACGGCACATGTCCCATCCCGTGTTTCATCCTTTTCTGCCAGGAAACCAAGATAGTCCAGACCTTCCAGTGGAGAAGCATACACTTCTGGCTTGGTGCCTGACAAGGTCTGAGCTTCTTAGGAGAGTACTGAACAAGGCCCTATCCTGCCAGAAGCCACAGAATGACGTGTGGGGACAGGAACCCAAGAGAGGAATAGGAAAATGTACCCATGTGCACTTGTGTTGCAGCTTCTGGGGAACATGGAGAGTCTGTGAGAGAGAATACCCTTTCTGGCATAATCTTGCCTCCTGGCCCTTTGTGAAAGGCCAGAGCAGAGCAGACAGTCTGTTTCACTTTCCATGTTGTCTCAACTGTCAGTCACTTAGAGATAAAGTTTCTAAAACAACTTACTCTCTAGTTAAAATGGCAGTAGCATTGTGTGCCACTGCCACCCAGTTGGAAAGTGATGGCACAGGGACAACGTGCTCTGAGGCAATGCCAACATCTTCCATTTTGATCAGAGGTCTGTGGGCCCACCCACATCAACATATTCTGTCTGCTCCGCTCCTGCCTCCAAACCTACTTGAGGTCTCCTTAATTCCCAAAAACAGTGGTAGTAAGGAAGAAGAAATCCCATGGCCCAGGGAGAGACAATAGACAAACACCATTTACCTCCAATTACATGGCCAGTGGTCACAGATGTACAGAACAACAAATCAAAAAAGGCTTTGCATGTCCACTTCATGTCCAGTCCCCACGAGAAGGCCAGGGGGAGGAAGAAGGTATTTTTATTTCTCTCAAGAAGGCAGACACCAAAGCACAAAGCTGGTATGCATGGGCCCACAGACCCCTGTTCAAAATGAAGGATGCTGTCATTCATTGCCTTAGAGCGCATGGTCCCTGTGCCATCACTTTCCAACCGGGTGGCAGTGCCACTAGAGCAGGATAGGAAGACAGTAACTAGAGACAGAATACCCCTAAAGGAGGAGGTTTAGCTCAAAGGTAACCACTGGAGGTCTGTGCCACCAGCTTACCCGATTCACATGACCACCTCAGAGCTGCTTCATTAGAGCCTATTTGTGGTCACCACATGTTACCAGGGTAATCAGGCTTCCTCCTCTTGGCCTCTTTCCTCCACCTGTTTAGGATACTTGTTTATTTTCTTACATGACAAGACACAAAAAGTTACTTCTTAAAACTTTTCATAAGAAAAAATATATAATTCTGTAAGCAGTAGCAGCTTTCAAAGTATAGACATGGTAGGAGGAGGAGGAGGGGCAACTGTGAGCTGGTACCCAGACTTGAGCCCTGGGTGTATCACTGGGAAGGGGTCACCACAGAAGGGGTAGGGCTTGAGGGACACAGCAACAGCACCATCAGTCAATCAACAAACACAATCATGTGGCCACAGTATGGGAGAGGCCGGCCTTGATTCAAAGCATGGAGGATCTAGACCAGGAGTGGGCAGAGGTCTAGAGAGTAGAATGGTCCTAGACTCCACACTGGTCCTCATATCTGCCCTCTTCCCATAGACAATATCCGCTTAGTGGTAGGAATATTAGAAGAGAGAATAGGCTGGAGAACTGAATTCTTAGTCAGAATCAGCAGAGGGCTAGAAGCACACAGGAACACATGGCACCTGTCCACATGGGGAAGGACAGTAGTGTCTCTCTGGCCCCATCCCCAAGCAGCTCAGCCAGATGATGGCTAGCCAGTACGAGTTTTCCCATCATGGCCCACAAAGACCAAATGCAGTCTATGTCCTTCATGTGATAGTGGCCCTGATGCCCAGCAGAAGGTTTCAAGAATATGTATACAGAACTTGGAATCCATAACTCAGTGTGTGATCAATCCCATCCTGGGAATCCTAGCTAAGCTTGGGAACAGGACACTCCATTTCTTTTTTAAGGATGGCTGGGATGTAGAATAGGGTCCTGGCTGAGGTGAGAAGAATAGCAGGGGCAGATAAACTGACGGACAGAGGACAGGCAGAGCCATATGGAGGCAATATATTTAGTAAATACTTTTGTGGGTGTTTGCTTTGTAGACCAGACCAACCTTGGAGACAGGAGTCAGTGGACTGGGGGATAGGATCTGCCTGCCCAACCCAAGCCTGGGAACCCCAGTACAGAGACCATCTCTGTCCCAGGGGGTGTTAAGGACAGGTAGGACTGAGTTGGGGGGAATGTTTTGAGGAATGTACAGGTTTCTGAGTTTTCTACATAAATAAAGTCTTGGTCCCAGTTGTTACCCCTTTAGGACACCATGGGAGCCTGTGTGTGTACAATCCAGTGGACTTTGCACGGTCTCTCTGCCTCCTTCTTTAAGGGGGAGAACTGGGGAGAGACCTTTCCTCCTCAGGCTTGGAATGGCCATCCATCCTGCTCTGGCCCCAGCCAGTGGGCTGAGGAGGAGCAGTAGTGGGCTCAAGGCTGGGAGTCCTGGAACAGCCTCAGCTTAGACTCAGTGACACCCCAGGAAGTAGCCACCTGGATAATGCCCAAAGGCAGGAGGATTGTGACTACCCCATGGCAGTTGACACCTTTCAAGAAGGTTGAGGAGCCCACATGCTGCTAGGTCTTCCTGGCACATTTTAGAAACCCCAGGTCCTTATCGGTGCCACACTGGTGCCACTGGAGCCACTGGAGCAAAGTCTTCACCACATCATAGAGGCGAACAGCCCCAGCAGTTGCTCTCCCAACTATGTAGCCATTGAGGAAGGACACATAGAAATTTGACTTCTCCCCAGGAGCTAGCCATCCCAGCTGCTTCAAGTTGACAAAGAGGGGGAAGTAGATGATGGATAAGGGGAAGTTCTTGAGCAGCACATCTCCCAGAGCTTGTGAAGGACAATCATGGCATGGTTTCATTGTAGGTCATGGGTCAGCTGGGTAGCTGTGGGCCAAGGAAGAACAGGAGCTTCCACTGAGAGCTAGGCAGTCACCTTGGTTGAGAGCTGGACCTGGGCAGCCAGAATCTTTCTCTGGTCAATGGTATAGCCTGTAACTTACAGCTAGATTTCCGCATCATCATGGGGGTGGTAATATGGTCACAGTCACCTGACAGGTGACAGACCTGAAGCCACCAACATCTCCTTAGACAAGATCAGCTTCTGCCCATGATCAGAAAGCAAATGTTGGAGAAAGTCATTGACTGTCAAGTCGATGACCTTCTTGTGAGTAACCAGGATCAGGTTCATATTCTTGGACCAGATGGTCTTGATAAGCCACTCTTACCAAGAATGGTTCTGTGACTATGTTTTAGCCAGGTTGGTGGGGAAGAAGTAGGAGACCTGAGTAACCCATTGATGAGTTCAATCTACAGGCTGATATGCTTTATCTGCCATTTAGCTGGGAGCCCAACAGGCAGAGCAGGAAGCCAACCTGGTCCAGGCTGCTGAGGAGGATAGGTAAAGGTGGCTGATAATTAGAGGAGAGGATAGCCTCCCTCCCCTCCAGAGGATTCTCAAGGCTCCCACCACTCTGCTTTGCTCCAGTACTGCTTGTCTCCCTAGTGCAGTGACCTCTGTTGGGTTCTTAGTTTTGTTAATAAGAGTTTGTAAATGGAGTGGGATGGACACTCAAAAGAGGACAATTTTTATTAGAGTTTGAGAAAAATAGAGTGGGCAAGTTGTAAATCTCAGCAGCTGCCTGGAAGAAGAGGAGGAGGAGAGGAAGTTATGCCTTTTACAATGAAAGTTGGCAAACAAGGTGCATTGGAAGGTGGGGAAATAGAGCTTCAGAGAATGAATGGGAATCCCAAGTGTATCAGGGAAAGCATGCTTGGGCTTTGGTTAGTGTTAGAAAGAAAAAGAGATAGAAAGAAGGAAGATAAAAAGTTATGTTTTTCAGAACTAGGACTCAGAAATGCAGACAAGAGAAAAGTAGTGTAAGCCACTGTACCAAAGGAGAGGTTATCTGGAAAGGATAAGTATATTATCTCATTAAGGGGATAATTAGTCCTCCTTCTTCTTAGCATGCCTTCAGGTGAACCCGCTTTCTAGGAGGGGTAGACTCTTGGCTAGATGAATGGCAGGCTCGTGTGGATTAATTCTTCAAAAGAGGAGACAACAATATAAGTGATGGGTAGGTTTTATGGTCCACACAATCTAGAATCAAGTGGGAAGAGACTCAATGAGGGGTTGTCTAGAATAGGTTGGCCTGTGGGAAGGTCTATGAAGGATTGCCTGGCTTACATTAAGGTGAAAAGACTTAGCAGTGGGTGGTACCATTCCTCAGCAGGGCATCCTGAACTATATGAAGGTGGAAAAAGCAAGGTGAGTGCCGGTCGGTAAGCTTGCATTCATTCTCTCTGCCCTTGGTGGTGGTTGTAATGTGACTAGCTGCTTTAAGTTCCTGCTGCCCTGACCTCCCAAGGATGGACTGGAACCTGGAATTGTGAGTTGAAACAACGTTTTCTCCCCTAGGTTGCTTTTTTTTTTTTTTTTTTCCCTAGGTTGCTTTTTGTCAGAGTATTTTATCACAATAATAGAAATGAAGCCAAGAAAGTAATGTTTTGGGTAGCTTAGAAGGTCAGGTCTCTAAGATGAAATAGCTTTCTATTGATGGGCTGTTTTGGGTCTGGGATCATTCAGAGAACCCACCAGTCTGTCCATGAAAAAGTTTTAGTAATTAAGAGGCTTTATTAAATACTGCCCAAGACCATGGATACTGGGTAGGTCCATACTCAAGACCCATCTTGTATACTCAGGGAAGCCAAGCTTTTTTTTTTTTTTTAATTTTAAACGTTTAAAGATCTGGTTTCTTGCTGGTTGGATTAAAAAAAAAATACATAGTGTAAACATAACCAACCTGAATGGCCACTGAACTTTTTTTTTTTTTTAACTGTTTTCCCAACAGGGTGCCTGAAGCCAACATTTTTTTTGAAAAATTTTTATTATGTGAATTTCACATCATGCACCCTGTTCCCTCTCATCTCCCACCTCTCCTCAGACCCACCTTCTATTCTTGCAATCTGTCCCAGCATAAAAAATAAAATCTCATTGTGGAAACTGCAGGGTGTCTCAGTATGTCCCACAATATTCTCCCTTTTCCACACATTTTGCTTGCAAATGTTCATTAAAATGACTCCTTGGTCTGGTACGAGGCCCCTGGTTTCTGCTACTTTGTCAATACTGGAACCTCACTGGAACTCCTCTCAGATATGTAACTGTCCTGTGTCATGGATATCCTGCAGTCCTGGGTTGTGGAACTGGCCTCTTCTTGCACTCCAGCAGTTCATCCATGGGGTAGATGTTGGGGTGGTCCAACTCAAAGACCTGGTTCTGGGCCTGCAACCCCCACTTGCATGGCCAGTTCTACTATGGAAAGGTGCAGGGCCTGCTCTCCCAAGTGCTGCAGCATATGAGGGGCAGGGACAGCTCTCCTGCTCTTGTGATCCCATCTGGGCCAGATCTCCTGTTGGCCAATGCTGGTGAGGGCAAAAGGGAGGGGAGCCAAGCTTTTTTACAGAAGTAAAAACACTTGGTTTGTTATCTTACATGAACGACAGCCCTTAGCATTCCAGTAAGTTATCTGTCCTTGGGCAAGTGGGGCTTATAGGTTAAGGCATTTTTTATTTTATAGATCTCTCAAGTAATTTAAACTTAAAACATAATCATAGCCAACACAGGGCCTCATCGAAGCTCAGGTACCTCCACCTTTTTATATAGTAACTTAAATCCTAATGAGGGGCTTTCTTTCTGGTGTTACTGATGCAGAAAGGAGGTGGGCTGCATCCTCAGTGGCCTCCAAGGCTGTTTGTCCCTGGAACAGTGTTGGGGCGCTCATTAAACACCCAGTGTTTCTCTAGCTAGAAAAACAAAAAGGCAAAGAACTGAAAGTAACAAAGTGGCACAGGAACCAAAAGAGTAGAGCTGAGCAGCTAAGTAGCAATAACAATAAAACAAGTAACAAATATAAATAAATAATAATAAACTCACCAGTGGCATTCCGGAGTAAGAGACAAACAACAGCTCATCACGGCCAGCTGTAGTTGAAAACCCCGGGCTGGAGTTCTTTTCAGAGACCTATACTTGGGAGAGCTAGGATTCTTGACTTACGCTGCAAAAAAAGAATTTTATGATGAGCCAGTATGAAGGGAAACTGGAGTTTATTAAGAATCGGCCTTAGCATGGATTTCAGCACTGGCATTCAGAGGGAGATACTTAAGAGGAAGGTGATGGGCACATCACAGAGAGGCTCCTGGCTTCTGGAGAGAGCTGTCCAGATCATTGTTCTTCAAGCTAGTTTTCTGTCAACGTTACTGAGAGCAGGTGAGTATCAAGAAAACCTTAGAGTTTTAAACAGAGAATCAGGCTTTGGCTCTGTATCATATGCTAAAATTTGAATTTGAATAGTTTTAATAACCTTCAATTATACAAGTCATTTTAAGTTCCATCCTCCACCAACTTGTTTGTTTTTTAGGTTTTTCGAGACTGGGTTTCTCTATGTATCCTTGACTGTCCTGGACTCACTCTGTAGACCCGGCTAGCCTTGAACTCACAGAGATCCGCCTGCCTCTGCCTCTGAAGGGAATGAAAATTATTAAAAGACCCCCTAAGTCAGCAGTAGAGCCAGGCCAGCCGCCAGGTGATTCCTGGAACTTAGCTGACCATAAACAGGTTGAAACCAAGAATGAAGGTCAATTGAGCCACCGGCCCCCAGGGCTTCAGGAACTGGCTGACCACAAAGTAGATAACAAAACAAGATTAGATTCATTCCTGAGACAAACAGATGTAGGATGTTTCCCGCTGATTAACTAATGGGCTGGGCTGGTACATTCCACCTGTATTTCACCTCCCCCTTGGGTTGTGGTAAACAATGGGCTGGGCTGGTACTTCCCACCTGTAATTTCCCCCACCCCCTTAATCTGTGGTGCTCCCCTACTAAATATTCTACTCTCCCCCAAATCGTGGTCACGGCTCCTACCCCTGCGTGGGATACGAGTGGTGCCCTCAGTGCACTGAGCCCCCCCTTTTCCCCTTCCCCCCAAATAAACCTCTTGCGATTGCATCAAGATGGTCTCTGGCGAGTTTTGGGGCGGCCGTGATATCCTGAGTGTCGGGTGAGGAACTTCCCTCCCCCGGGTCTTTCATTTGGTGCGTTGGCCGGGAATTTGCGGCCATCCCAATCTCCACAAGAACCCACTTGGAGGTGGGATTTCTGTGTCTTGGGCCTATTTCTGTTGTCTGGTTTGTGAGATTTCTGTCTCTGTGTCCTGGGTTTGTCTCTGTTGTCTGGTCCTGTTATATGGTTTGCACAAAAGTTAAAAGTTGTCTGGTTTGTGAGATTTCTATCTCTGTGTCCTGGGTTTGTCTCTGTTGTCTGGTTCTGTTATATGGTTTGCGTTAAAAGTTGGCTTCGCGAAGGTTGTTTTCGGTTTGACAGCCGTTTCTGTCTCGTGAGGAGACGGATGGGTGATCAAGCAGACGTGCTAGCGGATCAGCGGCTGTAGCCCTGGGAGACATCCCAGGAGGACAGGGACCCCAGGGACGCCTGGGAGGGTCCCATCTGGGTGCCGGGGAGGATACAGTGGTCCTCTTGAGAGAGGGGACATGAGAGACCTCCCGGCCGTCTGTTTCTCTGGCTTCGCGAAGGTTGTTTTCGGTTTGACAGCCGTTTCTGTCTCATGAGGAGACAGATGGGTGATCAGGCAGACGTGCTAGCGGATCAGCGGCTGTAGCCCTGGGAGACATCCCAGGAGGACAGGGACCCCAGGGACGCCTGGGAGGGTCCCATCTGGGTGCTGGGGAGGATACAGTGGTCCTCTTGAGAGAGGGGATGCAAGAGACCTCCCAGCCGTCTGTTTATCTGGGTGCCGGGGAGGATACAGTGGTCCTCTTGGGAGAGGGGACGCGAGAGACCTCCAAGCCATCTGTTTATCTGGGTGCCAGGGAGGATACAGTGGTCCTCTTGAGAGAGGGGACGCGAGAGACCTCCTGGCCGTCTGTTTTTCTGGAGTGGTGCCGGCATTTGAGAGTAAAAAGGATTTTTCGTAATGTTTTTCTGTGTATCTTATGTTTATGTTTTATGTTACTTGTGACAATGGGACAGACTGTAACAACTCCTCTAAGTTTGACACTGGATCACTGGACTGAAGTTAGAACTAGGACTCATAATTTGGCAGTTGAGGTTAAAAAAGACCGTGACAGACTTTTTGTGCTTCGGAGTGGCCTACATTTGACGTCGGGTGGCCACCCGAAGGGACTTTTTGACTGGACCATTATTTTTGAGGTAAAAACCATTGTCCTTAAGGACCAGGGTCTCATCCCGATCAACAGCCATACATTACTGTTTGACAAGACCTGGTCCAGAACCCACCCCCATGGGTAAAACCTTGGGTGAGAGAAAGAAAGCCAGGCTCCCGAGCCCTGGCTCACCGTGGCACAGAGCCTAAATCAAAACAAAAGCCAGCTTCGGAAACAACATCTTCGGCTCCGCCTAAGATCTATCCCGAGATGGAGGAGCCACCCGAGTGATCGAGCCCGCCGCGGCCACCCCCCTACCCCAAGACACCACAGGCATCCCCACGCCAGCCCCGGCTCCGGCCTGAGCCTGGAACTACAAGGAACAGAGGGGGGAGGGCCGGCAACTGGCACTCGGAGCCGGAGAGGGTTGAGTCCAGAGGGACCCGATTACACTGTGGCTCTACCCCTCCGAACGGTCGGGCCCCTGTGGACCCACCAGCTTTCCAACCCTTACAATATTGGCCTTTCTCCTCGGCTGATTTATATAATTAAAAACTAACCACTCATCTTTCTCTGAAAACCCTGCTAGTCTTACAGGTTTGGTGGAATCCCTGATGTTTTCTCACCAACCCACCTGGGATGATTGCCAGCAGCTTTTGCAGGTTCTCTTTACTACAGAGGAGAGGGAGAGAATTCTCTTAAAGGCACAGAAGAATGTCCCGGAGACAATGGGACCCCCACTACCCTCCCGAATGAGATCGATGCTGAGTTCCCCCTTGATCGACCAGATTGGGACTTCAACACGGCTGCAGGTAGGGAGCGGCCGACAGTTTTTCCACCGGACTCTAGTGACAGGTCTCAGAGGTGCGCTCGGTGCCCCACCAATTTGGCCAAGGTAAGAGGAGTGCTTCAGGGTCTTGTTGAGCCACTGTGCGTATTCCTTGAGAGGTTGATGGAGGCCTACAGGTGGTACACTCCCTTTTACCCACCTCTGAGGGACAATGAGCGGCTGTGGCTATGGCCTTTATAAAAATCTTGTTAGAAAGACAGAGATGAGAGAGCCTATTTCCCTGACTTTAGCTGTAATTTTAGGATCAGGTGTGGCACTGGAACAGCTGCCCTAGTGCAGGCCTCTCAGTACTTTCATCAGTTAAGAGTAAGTGACGTACAGATTTTAATGCTAAAACAACAATATCAAGGGTTACGGGGACAAGATAATAATAAATAAAATAAAACAGATGTATAGGTTCTAAGATTAGAACAACGAACTAAAAGGAGTGGGGAATGAAGGGAATGAAAATTATTAAAAGATCCCCTAAGTCAGCAGTAGAGCCAGGCCAGCCGCCAGGTGATTCCCGGAACTTAGCTGACCATAAACAGGTTGAAACCAAGAATGAAGGTCAATTGAGCCACAGGCCCCCAGGGCTTCAGGAACTGGCTGACCACAAAGTAGATAACAAAACAAGATTAGATTCATTCCTGAGACAAACAGATGTAGGATGTTTCCCGCTGATTAACTAATGGGCTGGGCTGGTACATTCCACCTGTATTTCACCTCCCCCTTGGGTTGTGATAAACAATGGGCTGGGCTGGTACTTCCCACCTGTAATTTCCCCCACCCCCTTAATCTGTGGTGCTCCCCTACTAAATATTCTACTCTCCCCCAAATCGTGGTCACGGCTCCTACTCCTGCGTGGGATACGAGTGGTGCCCTCAGTGCACTGAGCCCCCCCTTTTCCCCTTCCCCCCCCCGAAATAAACCTTGCGATTGTATCAAGATGGTCTCTTGCGAGTTTTGGGGCGGCCGTGATATCCTGAGTGTCGGGTGAGGAACTTCCCTCCCCCGGGTCTTTCACCTCCCAAGTGCTGGGATTAAAGGTGTGCGCCACCACACCTTTAAAGACAGCTGTGACTGCCATGTGGGTGCTGGGATTTGCACCTGTGTCCTTTGGAAGAGCAGTCAGTGCTCTTAACTGCTGAGCCATCTCTCCAGCCCCCTTGTTTTGTTTTTTGGTGACATGCTTTAATTTGTTTTTATCTCTATTTCCATGTTAGACAAAGCAGTATAATGCATTTTCATCCAAAACTATTTTCTTTTCTCTTTAATCTTTTAACCAGAAATATAGTCCCACACTGTGCTGGTTGGCTTTTGTCAACCCGACATAAACTGAGACATATCTGGGAAGACAGGAATTGAGAAAATGCTTCCATAAGATTAGCCTGTATCTGGCTTCTGGCTCCTTCCTGCCAACCTGCTGCAACAGACCCCCCAAGCCTCAGTGTATCTGGATGGCAGCCTCATGTCCTAGCTGAGTCTTTGGCCAGCTGGGCCCATGGAATGGACTCCAGGTGGCTTCTACCCTACCCTGTTCTTGGAGTTGGAGAACCTGGCCTCCACAGGCCTTGCCCTCTGCTGGCCATAGACCTTAGGTTCCACAGAGGAAGTCAGTCCTGCCCTGTTAGCCAACAGGTTTCTCATTCTGCCTTCTAGATGCCTCTGCTACAAACCCAGGGGAGCTATGGCTTCTCACTTACCCAACGTGCTTCAGTTCCAGCAGAAAGTTAGGGGGACATCTGATCAGAAGTGGAGCTTGTAAGGGGGAGCATTATTTTAACAGATACAACAAATTAAGTCAATGTCAGAAGCCAGGACCCTCGCCTCTCACCCTCACCCCCTACCTCTCCCCACCTGCACAATGTTCCCTGCAGCTTCATACTGCCTGGCAACCGCAAAGTTCCAGGTTGGCAGTTACAGATTGATTCAAAGCAGTGTACCGTGTCTTCTGAAGAAAAATGGGTTGGCAGTTACAGATTGATTCAAAGCAGTGTACCGTGTCTTCTGAGAAAAATGGATAGATCATACAATGTCCAGGGCACAGGCCAAGAAGATTCTGTACTTTCCTACCACCACCTGGCCCCTCCCACCTCCTCCCCTTGTAAAACATATTATAAAAAGGCGCTTTGCGCTCAAATACACGGCTCTTGACAAGCAATTGCTTCCTTGAGTCCTTTCCCTCTCTCGCCCATTCTTTTTTCAGGTTGCGGTCCTCCTCGCCCCCACGAATTACTAGGACCCGCGGGTCGGGTCAAGTCAAATCAAATGAACTAAGTCCCTCACAATTATTCCCTTGAGATCTGATTGGTTCAATAGCAAACGTTATGACTGTCCTACCTTGGGCTCAGTAGTTTTAGAAAAGGTGTGTGGCTTCTGCTCACTGCAGGACTAGGCTCTTTGCCTTTCATGGGAAAGGAGGGGTTTTACACCCTTGTTCCTGTGTGTATCAGGATTGCCCACTGGAGCTAGCTTGTAATGTAGTACCAGGCACCTCTGGCACAGCTAGGAGTTGCTGGACTATGGGAAGACACCTCCAAGCTGGGACAGGCAGCTTTGCATTACTGACGGATCTGTTTTGGTATGGGGTGGTAGGAAGATTTCTGCTAAGGAAAGCACTGAGAAGAAGTGGCAGTGGGGTGAATGGGGGCAGCCAGCATTTACCTACCCACCCACCTACCAACCTACCCACTCCAGTCCCCTGGAGTGAAAACCAGGGTAATCTGCATTTGATTACTTCCCCCTTCCCAGGATATTGGTTCCTTTTCCCGTAAAGGATCACATAACTGGGAGGAACTGATTTGGACACCATGGTTGTGTTTTTTTAGATGTCCTTTCCTACACTATTTCCAGACACAGTCCTGAGAGGACAATCATTACAGAGTTCTGCAGATTTTCCATGTTAACACTGTGGATGGGTTTTTAATCAATAAAACTGGGGGCTTTCTCTCAAAAAAAAAAAAAAGATTGGCCTGTAGGCAAGCCTGTGGGCATTTTCTTGATTAATGGTTACTGTAGATGGGCCCAACCCACTGTGGGTGGTGCCATCTTGGGAAGGTGGTCCTCTGTGTATTAGAAAACAAACAAAGCAGGATGTGGGGAGTGAGTCGGTGGGCAGCACGTCTCCATGCTCCTGCCTCCAGGTTCTTGCCTTGAGTCCCTGCCGTGACATTTTTTGATTATGAACTGTAATTTGGAAGTGTGAGCCAAATAAATCTTTTGCTCCCCAAGTTGCTTTGGGTGTTTATCACAGCAATAGAAACCCTAATTAAGATTCATGCCTAAAAAAGAAACTAAATTCTTGAATTAAAAAAATTTTTTTTTTCAAGCCAGGCATGGTGACACAAACTTGAAATGCAAAGCTGGGGCAGTATGTTTGCAAATTTGAGGACAGTCTGGGTTATACAGTGAGTTCCAGGATAGCCTGAGCTAGTAGTGAGATCCTGTCTCCAAAACAAACAAACAAATACATTGTTTTGCTATCAAAAATAAAAATGACATCACATTTCAATAAAAACATAGAAAGCCAAAACAGAAAGCATGAGCAAAAATGTATTTCAAACATTAACAGTTATAAATACAGTCAAAACATATGGTTATAGTCTTTCTCTACCAACAAATTTAACTTACTTGTTACTAATGTGTGCAAGCGTACAAGATTGGTACTTTCCAACTTTACATTCTTAATGTTACTTTGCTTTTCTTTAAAGCCATAAAGACCTGGATGTAGGGCACTCAGATCATCTGCCCGACCACCTAGAAAAGAAAAGCTGTTTTTCTTCAGAATCTGAGTGTTGAAATCCTCCTAATGGTGATGACTGTTTCCTCTTGGAGACTCCCAGGGATAGACAGCTGATTCCCCCTTCTGGGGGAGAGAAGAATAGTCAGGGACCACACAGGTGAGGTGAGAAAGGGACTATGGCATCCTTCAATAGGTCTTCCCCCTGCTTCCCTAGCTTTGGAAGGCATCATTCCCCAAATAGTACCTGCCTCGCATGGGAGGTCACGCTCCCTGCCAACACAGCACCACATACAAAGAGGTCTCTCTGTATAGCGCCTACTTCCTGAGTAGCTGTCCCTCTCAGTAAGCCTCTGACTCATCAGCCCTACCAGATGTTACTGATTCATTGAGTCCCTGTCCAGGTTTCCAGCTCCCTATTTCTATCCCCTACTTATGTCCTATGACCCTGTAGTAGTAGGGCATCTGAGGCCCTGTGAAAAAAGGAGAGAGACTGGGAGAGGGGTGGGAGGGGGGAGGGAAAGAGACAGTGAGTTCTGGAGTTTGTGTGACTGACATCTTACCTGGGAACAGGAAAATCACATTGGCCTTTGAGGGAAGGGGGTGGGGGTGGGCAGCCTAAGGCTAGAAACACCTTCCCTAGAGCCACAATTCTTAAATTGTAGGTGACAACACTATAGGGTTATATAAGTGAATGTGGGAGCTTTGAACTTGGCAACAGAAAAAGGTTTCTGATCACAATGACCAAGAGTTAATCCCAAATGAAAAATGTAACGAATTGTGTTTCCTACAGCTCTCAGCTCTCACCAATGTTGTACCACATAGCTCCATTGCTGCCTTAGTTCAGGATGCACGGTGCCCTTTGAACAGTACATGCCATCATACCATGCAACTCCAGTGAACACTGTCTGGAACCCCTCAGCTTAATTTTGAGACTATTCTATTAGGAATGGCAGTGCTTTTACTGGGCATACAAAGTTTCTGTTCTTATAGAACCATATTGGCTTTATTGTAGAAAACAGATAATTATTTTCCTATAGTCATTCTTCAGCATGAATGTATTAAATCAATATGTATTATGTTGTAATGTTTGGTTTCATAATTTGATGATACAGTTGCTGAGCTGGATGTCATTAAAAAAATATTCCACAAGTTTTAATTTGGTATTAGGACAGAATTTCCAATAATTTCTGAAATGGCCTCAAATATCCTTTTGTAGCACATATTTATGTGAAGTGGCTTTCTTAGTATTGAGAACTATAAAATCAAAATAGTGATGTACTCTAAAAATATACTAAAGATGGTGCATATCCTGCAGTATCAAATATTCAGCCAAGATTTAGATATGTAAAAACAAATGCATAGATCTCATTTGTATACAGGTTCATTTTTTTTGTTAATGAATGTGAAAATTATTTGTATATCAAGCAATTGTTGTAGAATAAATTTCTTTGGTTGGAGAAATGACTCAGTGGTTAAGAATGAATACCACTCTTGTAGAAGATCTGGATTCAGTTTCCAGGATTCCATGTCACGTAGCTCACAATGCCTGTAACTCTAGGTTCAGGAGATCATTTGCCTTCCGGCCTCCCAGGGCACATGCACACACACACAATACACATAAACTCACTCAGGCACATATAAAAATACACATGATTTTTTTAAAGTAAGAAAAATCTTTAAAATTTATAATTAATTGCTTGATTGGATACACCTATATTACATACTTATATACCTAAGATCATGTACATTTTTCTCAGACAAAAACAAAAGGTTGACTGGGCATGGTGGCGCACGCCTTTTCCAGGACAGCCAGGGCTACACAAAGAAACTTGGTCTTGAAAAAACAAAACAAAACAAAACAAAACAAAAAAACCCCAAAGGATTGCAATTGCAGCAGTTAAGAGACCTAGCCCTGGAGAACCTTCCCAAAAAGCCAAAGGAGAACAGAAGACGTGGGCAAACTGGGAAAAGAGCAAAGCCCCAAGTCCTGGGCTGGTTGAAGCTTTATTGAATTGTGACAACTCTATTCTACTTTGATGACATGAAGCTTGACCAGAGAAATGTTCCCACTTTCTCCAGCCAATTGAGGAAGAAATAATGGAGCACATTTTATCATGATTGCGTTTAACTTCATGGCTGTTCTGTGTGGCCGCAAACTAAGGAAGTGTGCTTGAAAGCATTGGCTGATACATTTATCACCCCAGTTTACCCCTCAGCTTTGAGGCAGATAAGAGCTTCCCTGATTTTTACCTTGGGCCTAAGGGTCACAGGAGGCCCAGTAGCTTTTCTGTTTCACCTTTGCAGTTTGTAGGTCACCCGCAGAAGGGCTGAAGCTTGGAAGTTCTAAGCTGCCTTCTCGCCCAGTTCCTGACTTCCTGACCCACACCAGCATTGTCTCAAACTCCCAGTCCGACCATTTTAACACCTACCTGATCTGAATCTGGCTCTCATGTTTTCTCTATCTACATTTCTTTTTTTTTCCCCCTTTAATTATATGTCCACTCCCCACCCCATAATTAGGTTTGATTGGCCAGATAAAAGGAAGTGCTTCAAATGTGCCTTTAGCATATATAAGGAAGGCATGAGGAGGAGATATTCTGTAGGCCTGTTTAGCCTAAGACTTGAATTGTGAAGTCACATTTTCCTAGCCCCCCTCTTTGCGTAGGACAGACGTCCGGAGGAAGCTGTACTTGAGTGTCCAATCCGCACTGTCATTAGATTCTGATAAAACTCTAGCAGTTTTGGTTCTGGCTATTTTCTCCTGTGGGAGAAAATTAAAAAGAATACAAATCTGTGGCACTGTCAAAATGGTTTCAACTTCCTGCTGGAAGCACAGGGTGCGGGGAGGTTTCTCCAATAGTTGCTGTGAAGAAGCCCTGAAGGTAAAATAAGTGTCACACCTCCCCAGGACTCAGTTACCAACTTGGGTTACCAACTCTTAGATCCGTTCACAGGTGCGTTACAATTGGCTCCAGAAGTTTCTGGTCTCAGCTAGACTTTCCTACCCAGACCTGTGGTTCTGTGGGCTTTTCAGGCCCACTGGTCAGCCTCTCTATACCTGCCCACAAGTCTCTCCAGCTTAGGGGAAGCCATCTGTCTCATGCTATCAATTCTCTCACCGGTTAAGAAGAGTGTTGGCTTCTGCATTTTCCTTGCTTTTCCCCTGTTCCCTTTTCCTTGTTCAGGCTTCTTTCATGTTGGATCCAAAACTGTCGTATTCTTTGCCCTTTTCTGAGGTAGTGTCTCATGTCTAGTCCTTACCAGTCTGGAACTCACTATATGAACCAGGATGGCGTGGATTTCAGTGATGGATTTGTCTCTGATTCCCCAGTGCTGAGCATCCAGTCTATTGTGTTCACCTTTATGCTTTGCGTTGAGTGCCCTCCTTTAGGGAGCCATGCGTTGCCCTCCCTTTAGGGAGCCATACGTTGCCCTCCTTTAGGGAGCCATACGTTGTCCTCCTTTAGGGAGCCATGCGTTGCCCTCCTTTAGGGAGCCATGCGTTGCCCTCCTATGTGATCCCACAGTTCCCTTCGGTTCCCAGAACTTTTGTTTTTTATCATGATTATGAATACATTTGCTAGATTCCCCCTTTGATAGCAGAATCTGTGGAGGAAGAACTATGTCATCTCATTTATTCTGTTTTCCCCAACATCTCTTTCATTCATTCACCTCCCAGTATTGGGCATGTGGTCCCATTAAAAAATGTGTCCTGGCAAAGCTATTCCAAGTTTTCTAAGATATCACCATACTGACCTCCATAGTGGTTGCACAAGCCTGCACTCCCACCAGCAATGGAGGAGGGCTCCCCTTTCTCCACACCCTCGCCAGCATGTGCTGTCATTTGAGCTTTTGATCTTAGCCATTCTGACAGGTGTGAGATGGAATCTCAGAGTCGTCTTGAGTTGCATTTGTCTGATGATTAAGGATGCTGAGCATTTCTTCCAGTGTCTCTCAGCCATTAGGGATTCCTCCTTTGTGAATTCAGGACCCAGCCATACCACTTCTGGGTATATACCCAAATGACTCCTCTCAGAATCATAAGGAAGTTTCCTCATCTATGTTCATAGCAGCCTTATTTGTAATAGCTAGAAACTGGAAACAACCCAGGTGTCCCTCAACCAAAGAATGGATTAAAAAACTGTGGTACATCTACACAATGGAATACTACTCAGCCATCAGAAACAATGAAATTATGTAATTTGCAACCAAATGGATGGAACTAGAGAAGCACATCCTGAGTGAGCTAACCCAGACTCAGAAGGATGCACATGGCATCTATTCACTTATAGTCAGATTTTAGCTATATAGTACAGGATATCTATACTACAACCAACGCCCCAAAGGGAACATGGACATAGACTTTTTTTTTCTTTGTTTGTTTTTTAGTTTTCTCTCCCTAGTAATGAGACACTTCTCACTGGTGGTACTACTGCCTTGTAGGCCCCCAGTGTATGAGGAGGCTCTTGGCCCTCATATGACTTCTGAACTGGGGCGAGGGACTGTTATGTAGGGACACTCCACTTCAGAGGAGTGGGATGGAAGTGTTAGGGGGTAGAGGGAGGGAGGGTGGGGCTGGGAAGGGGGGAAAGAGGACAGTATGATGGAGTTGTAACCTGAAGCAACAAATAAATAAAGAAAAAAAATGTGTCCTGGGAGGTGAATGAATGAATGAAAGAAATAGATTATCCATACAATCTACAATTATAAAGAAAGTAGAAATGATTATTATATTATATAATTAATTAACTCCATGATTACTTACTAAAGGACTACCAGTGTCATCGTCAGGCAATAGATTATAAAATTGATTATAAAAGAGGCACAGAAATATGGAAAGATTTATAGTGTAATCTGTAGAGGAATTTTAATTCAGCAACATGGTTGTTCTGGAAAGGGATCACATCCAAAGACCTTGTAGGTCTGTATGATCTGACTGGAATGCAGACACAGTCTGGATTACAATATGATGTGACTGGAATATTGACATTCCCTTAGTACACACCTTCAATCCTAAACAGTGAAGGCAAGGTTAATTTATAGAAGTAAGCAGCCATGTTTGAAAGTGACATCTAATTGAAGGACAGACAAAGTGATGACTCAGAGAAAGATTTGACAGAATGAGTCAGAGATATGCCCAACTCTCAGGAGAACCAGACAGGGAAGAGAGGCTACTTAAGAGCAGCACAGAGAGAATGGTCATAGCAGTAGGAGGAGGAGCGGTGTGTGGCAGCTTGACCTGGACAGTTTTACAGAGCTAGGTTTTAGAGAGAATGAGCTCCAGAATGAGGAGCCAGAAGATTAGAACATATGGCTGGAGTAAGTTTGAGGCCAAGCAGAACAATTCAGTCAGAAACCGAGAGAAAAGCCAGATTGAATCAGTCATTTTGGAGAGTTGTTTGAGGCAGAGCACCTAAGTTGAATCAGCCAGCCAGAGTTTAGGGAGAGTAGGAAAAGGGTGAGTTTATTCAGCCTTAAGTCTCAAAGGCTGAAAATATTCAAGGTTTAGGTTAGTAGATGGCGGCTGGAAACAAAAGCTTTAAAGGCTAGAGTTTGCAGAAGATTAAATCTAATCTTCTAATCTCTATGGAGGTTAGAAGCTTCCAGGCCTAGGCCTAGGGATAGTTATAACAGAAATGCTTTGGGCTCACCTCAAGTCATGTATTCATATAGCTTAGGTTTGACTATCATCTTATCCCCTCTTCTGAGGAAAAAAAAAAACATTTACATCATGCCCCCAATATTTACAGGAATCTAATAGAAAAAAAAAGCCAAACCCAACAACCCAGAATCCAGAGCCTATAGCATGATTATAACTCTTAGCACATGTAGGAGGCACCCTGGTGGTGTGCAGTGGTTTGAAGGCTATTTTTAGTTGAAGGCTCTTTCTTCAGATGAAACCTTAGAAGCCTAAAATACAAAACATAAAAAGCACAAAGTTTTTTTTTTCTTAGCACTGGGGTGTGGGCCAAAGCCTGCCCACCCTTTCTTTCTGTTTCCTCTTTATAGTAAACATTAGCATCTTCACAGAGCTTTATTGGGAAATCCTCCAAATAGACTTCTGGTTAAACATTGCATCTTAGAATAATTTTTCTCTGATCTCTGAGAATGCCACTAAATAACAGTAAAGAATCCCAGAAGGCCCATGTACACGGGATAATGGAAATGGGCGTGCATCCATGTCACCTCGGTTTTGGAACATGGGTGGGGACTAGTTAAGAAGGGCCTGACCCAGTGAATCTGATGAGATGAAAACTGATTTTCTGCAGATATCAGAGGGATTGAAGGAGCCCTGTTTCATAGCACAGAATCAGAGATGATAGATTCTTCAGAAAATGAGATGTAGGGTTGGACACAGGGGGACTGGGAAGTCTTTTGAAGATGTCAGGTGTCCACATTCCTTCAGAGCCAGGCTGACTCCTGGGGAAACTGAACGACACTAGGCTCCAGACTCAAGGGTGCTAGAAACAAGCCATTGAAATGACAGAATTAACTGACTGGCCTACAGTTGGAGACATGATTCAGATGGGATCAACTGAGTAGACTCTTAGCACTTTTATTTGGTAAAGTTGATGGACCAAAATAAAAAAAAAAAATCAGGGTTGGAAATATTAAAGTGACAGGCAGTATTGAGTTGGATGATTGATGTTGATTGGCGACTTGAAAGGATCTGGAATTAAGGAGAGATAAGCCTCTAAGCATACCTGTAAGAGATTTTCCATTTTAGGTTAATTGAAGTGGAAACGCCCTTCCTAAGTGAGGGCAGCACTATTCCACGGACTGAGGCCCAGGACTGCGTAAAAAGGAGGAAGTGAGCTGAGCGCCAGCGTTCATCTCTCTCTGCCTCCTGGCTGTGAATGAAGTGTGAGCGCCTTCTTCATGCTCCTCCCACTGTGCCATCTGTGCTGCAATGGACCGTGACCTCCAACTGTGGTACCGGTAGGCTGAAGCTGAAGCAGGAGTGTGAGTTCAAGGCTAGCCTGAACCCTTCCCCAAGTGTGGAGGCATATGCCTGTAATCTCAACATTGGAAGGTGGAGGCAGTTAGACCTGGAGTTCAAGGTCAGCCTGGGGTACATGATAAGTTTTGTTTTTTTTTTTTTTTTTTAAAAGCCAAAAACCAAAACAAGAAAAATCATAGGAGGCCACTGTTTTGGACTCTGCTCTGGGGCTCAACAAGTGTGCCTAAAGCCCAGATGGAATCACTCATCTTCAAATGCCTGCCAGGGAGTTTATCTCACCTCAGGAGAAACCAGGGTTAGAAAGATCACAGTCAAACTTCCCCAAGAGGACAGCTTCAGAACCCCTCTGTGCCTTAATCCTTACACAAAGGGAGGGACCTGGGATAACCTGACACTGACCAATCAACCATAGTCCCATTGTGCTGCCCTCTGTCAGCAAGGGAAGGAACTTTGAAATGACTCATTTAATTTTGTTTTCTTCGGCCTTTCTCAGTGTGTAATTCAGATTGCTGTTTAGACCATTGGAGCGTTTATTCTGTTAGATGAGTGAAGGGTTGCCTCATTCTAGAATTTCAATTAGTATAGTTAACTTAAACTTTCTAATCCTTTGCTTTCTCCTCCTCAGAGAGAAAGTCCATGTAAAGTAGACAATCATGGGTAGAGAGAGGAGACACGTGCGTGTGTGTGTGTGTGTGTGTGTGTGTGTGTGTGTGTGTTGAATGTGTTGAGCCACTTTGTCCTCATCCATGAAGTTCTTGGCTCTGACATTATCTGTAATTCTCCTTTAATTCTGTAACTTGCCTAGGATCCATTGTCTTCTCTCCATGGGTCATTAAAGTATCACCACCAACAAATTATTTCCTGTGAGTTTGGACATTGCAGATCCAGGTGCTAGAGGTCTGGTTTCATTTTGAATGAGAATGTGCCCCATAGACTTGTGTGTTTGAGCACTGTGGCCCCAGTTGATGGTGCTGTTTAGGATGTCTAGGAGGTGTGGCTTTCTGGAGGAAGTTCATCACTGGGGTCAGGCTTTGAGATTTCAAACTTTTGCACCATTCCCAGTGTGTGGTCCCACCCCCCATTTGTATTTATGTTTCAAGCCATGAGCTCTCAGATTCTGTTCCACCTTCCATGCCTCTCTGCCATGACAGACCCTCATCCCTCTGGAACCATCAGCCCAAATAAACTCTTTCTTCTGTAAGTTGCCTTGCTCACAGTGTTTTTTCCCAGCAATAGAAGAGCAACTAACACAAATTTGAACATATCACGTGCCTGGTATTCCTTCTACATGTACTTGGTTCTAACCTTATCCTCTAGTAAAGATGCCAGTCAGACTAGACCCCAATGACCTCATTTTATTTGAATCACTTCTTTAAACTACCTGTCTCCAAATGCTGTAGTATCCTGAGGTACCAAGGACACAATTCACTGCTGAACGCCTTCTGATACAGATAACATCTTGAAAAATAACTCAAGCTATTTCAAACAGTACCTGCCATTTATGCCCAAAGAATAGCAGCTCACCATCCACTTGGGGCTGAGTACTGCCTGGTGGACAATCTAGACTCCAGAAGCTATTTTGAAAATCTGCCATTTCTCTTTTCCTGTGTTCCTGTTCCTTAAGATGGGAAGTAGATTGGGGTTTGTACATCTAGGAGATCACATGACCAGATCTACTCACTAACTGTTGGATCCTGGTAAAGTTCT
>CAJQZJ010033886.1:2436014-2451507 GCA_907164525.1 Lophiomys imhausi | reverse complement strand
CACACACACACACACACACACACACACACACACACACACACACACACACACACCAGCACAAACCTGAAAGAAATATTACTATTATGACTCACAGTAGTCCTAGTGACAACACTCACTATTTGTGAACAAAAAAATGGTGCTGATTAAGGCTATGGTTATTGTTATTTTGAGAGAGATAAATTCTAACTGGAAGTTTTAGCACAGAAAACAGCATGCTTTTTAGAAATTATTTTAAACATGTATATGTGCATGTGTGCATACGTGCATTATGTGTGAACTAACTCATTAATTTTATGAGCACTGTGGGTTTGACCTTTTTGTAAGCACAGGAGAGATGGAAACTAAGATACGAGGATCATCCTCAAGCATCTCAAAGAGTGGAAACAAGCTTGTCACTGCCCTTTTATTCTGTTTCAGGAGGGACAGGTCTGTACTTGGCAGACACATCAGGCTGACACCCAAGGATAGAATAAAGACTAGGGCTTTGTACCTTTGATCCATCAAACGTGCTTTTGAAAAAGATTGGCTGGTCTCTGGGAAAGCATACAGGTGCCCAGAGCCCAAATGGCAGAGGCTCAGGTGGGAAAGGGGTCCCAGTGAAGAGCCTAAGAAGGTGGAAGCAGAGTGGTGTATTAGTTATTTTTCTATTACTGTAAAAATGCACCATGACCAAGGTAACTTGTAGAAGGAAGGGCTTATATTGGGCTTACTGTTACAGAGGAATAAGATTCCATTATGAAGTCCAAATAGCTTAGTTGGAAGAGTGTTAGACTGAAGAAGCATCTATAAGGTGGCAAGGCAGAGTGGCAGCAAGCAGCCGACAGCAATGGGGCAGCGGCTGAGAGCTCACATCTCAAACCCCAAGCAGGAAGCAGAGAGCACACTTGAATGTCAGGAGTCTTTTGAAAACTCAAAGCTTGCCCCTAGTAGCACACTTCCTCCAACAAGGCCACACCTCCTAATCCTCTCCAGACAGTTCCACCAACTGGGGCCCAAGCATATAAGTTCAAGGGGACTGACTGTTCTCATTCAAACCATCACAAGTGGCAAGCTGGAACACAGTGGGGACAGCTAGTGCAGAAGCCTGGACACACAGTTCACTCTGCTGTCCAGTCTGCAGTGACAAGCCTGCATCCACCGATGTTTCTGCCTCTGGAGGGGGTGGGAACTGGCAATCTGGAACCTCCATTAGCAGGCTGCCTCGAGCTCATTCCCCACTTCCCTACCCAAGGTAGCTCACCCAAAGCCCAGGGAGGGACCTCATTCCTGGGAATTGCCAATCCCTAGAAACTAGTTGTCCTATACTACACATGTAGACTTAGTGCAGGAAGATAGGATTTACTGGATCATTTTTAAAATTAGAACTCATTCACTGTGCTCTAACCATTTGTCTCCCCCCCATTTTTGAATATGCCATGTTTCTGTTTTAGGGTCTCAGCTCATGCCATCTCCTTTGCCTGGAAGACATAACTCCAGATTATTACTGAAATTGTCCAGTGGATGTCAGCCTATATGTTATCACCTCAAAGAGGCTTCCTTCCTTCCTTTCATTTTTTTCATTCTTTATTTTCTTGGGCCTCACATGAAAACTCAGACACACACCTCAGCACACAGGATAGTCATTCTTTGTCTTTCATGGACATTTTCTGCATTCGTCCTTAGTCTCGATCTTTATCCTCTGCCCTTCAACATACATGTTCACTGTATGTAAAGTTTCTTTAAAGATATCCTTGGATATTATCAAATGCAAAGGCTTCTTGAATGTTTTCATAGGTGTGCAGAGGCCCTCATTCTAGTTACTATGGGTACATTCCATTATGGGTTTAAAGATCCAGGTACATTTGCATCAAAGATATGTACACTTGTGGCTGACTCCTAGTATTTTGTAGTGTGCACTTCACTCGTTCCCCTGAGATGCATTCATCTGCCTGATTTCATGTGCAGCTCCACAGTGAGGATACTCATCCTATGAAAGGAGAGACCTGTGTGAGAATGGACTGGGTGTACATCCAGGACAGAGGTTTAAGTACACACATGTTCTAATCATCTTACATGTATTTATTCACTGAGTCATCACAACCCAATGAGGAGGAATAACCCTCATCTCACAGATGAAGAAACAGAGACACAGTATGCTTGTCCCATAGGGGGCCACTGCCACTGTTTTCTGCCCTATACCTACTATTTTGTCCCAGTCAGCAGTCCCCCAGCCTGTGCTGTGGGAAGGCAGTGGGTGAAGCTCCTCAGACTCCAGATGCCCCCAGGTATTACCAGGCTAGTCTGACACTAGCCCTGCTCCAGTGTGACCCTATCACTTCTGTCTAGGAGATATGTCACTATCCCTCAAGAGTACCATGCTGGGAAACTAATCCTTTAACATATGGGCTTTGAAGACCATTTTAACTGTCAACTATAGCACTCTCCTAACAGTTATGAGTTTTGTAGACCACTTTCCTTGGGTAGTTAGTTGCTGAAGCTGGTAACTGATGAGAATTCTGAGGATAGAAAATTTATCATCTTGCTGATGTCCCAGATTTGCCTTTTCTGTTCTTTCTTATTCTTTCCAGTACACTGAGCTACATCCCCAGGCTTTTTTTTTTTGCTAAGGTCAGGGCTGACCTTGAACTCACTCTGCAGCCTAGGCAAGCTTTGAACTTGTGGTTTTCCTGCCACTGCTTCCTGAGCAGCTAGGATTACAGGCCTGCATTACCAGGCCCGGCCCACTTTTTATTTCTTTAAATTCACAGAAGAACTAATAAAAATGTTTTCAGAAGACTAGAGAGATGGCTCAGTGGGTTAGAGTACTCACTCACATAAGCATGAGAATCAAAGTTCAAATTCCAAGAGCCCACAAAAAAAAACCTGGGTGTGATAGCACACACACCTGAAGATGAAAGTTTTAATGTAAAATATATTTATTAATAACTATAAGCACTTATAACAAATATGAACATTTATAACCTAACAACTAGCCCTAAGAATAGCTATAAACCCCTATTACCTAATAATTAGCCCTATTAATAACTACAAACATCTGATATCTAACAACTAACCCTAACCTTTTAGAAGGTTACAGTCTCTGGGGCAGGTCCTCAGTTGTCAGGAACACCTCAGGAGTAGATCCTTTATGGCACTTGGTCAACAGTCTTTCCTCAGGAACACCTCAGACATAGGTCTGTTAGGGTAAATTGGCTGTTCCATTGCTATACCATCTTCACTTTAAATGAGGCTTGAGGCTTTCTTCTCTTTGGAACTCCTCAGCTGTCCATAAACCAATTTACTCGGTTTGCATTAGCCACTCAGCTGCTCTGCAACAGTTGTTGAAGCTGGCCACTGTTCTATTCAGGCTGCTGTTTGAACTGGTTGATCACTCTAGGCAAAAGTTGTGCCACAGGGTTTAGTCCTTGGCTTTTTGCTGCCTTGCTGAGGCCTTCTCTGCTCACCAGCTTCTTTCTGCCTCAGGGAGAGCTGACCGTATTTTTTTTTTTTTTTTTTTTTTTAGCTCTGTTTGAGATCAGCTTCTCAGTCTCCCTGCATTAGCTCCACCAGATGAATGAAGTTGTCTTGCATCTCCTTGTCTCTAGTGTGGAAACTCTCGGGCTCCACTCACTTTATCTTTAAATAGGGTCTCTCCTTGTTTTACCTGGCTTCAGCCTAATCTGGGCTCTGCCCACTTTGTAAGGCTATTAGCAGCTGAAAACAATGCCAGGCCATAAACCTTGTTTTCAGTCCATATGCTGCCATGCCAAGTGCCCACAGGTGCCAGGCTGATCTTCATGCCCCCTTTTAAGAGACTGTATCAGAAGCCCCTAGATACTCACTAAATCTAATTTATATTAATCTAACTCCCCTTACCCACACCTGAAGCATTGGGACTTTTCTGGGATGGATCGCTAAGAGCTGGATAGCCAACCCCTCTAGCTCCTGATTCAGGAGACCCCATTTGATGAGGCAGAGAGCTATTGAGCAGGGCACCAGATATCCTCTTCTGGCATCCATACCCAACATGGGAGTGTGTACCTGCATACACATGCTTATACAGTATGCTACATTCTTACACACATGATAAATAAATATATAATAGTTTTGAGATAGGCTGAATATTTTATTTTGTTTTGTTGTTGTTGGAGACAGAGTCTCTCTATATAGCCCCAGCTGTCCTGAAACTTGCTATGTAGCCCTGGCTGGCCTTGAACTCATAGAGATTTACCTGCCTTAGCTTCTTGTGTGCTGGGATTAAAAGTGTGAGACACCATGCCCAGCAAGATCAATTAAAAATTTCTACGATCTTCCTTAAAATCCCAGAGGCACATAGTAATAAAATGTATAGCTCAAGGACTGAGAGATTAGTCCCCATGGTTTCTCTGGCCTGGGCTTTGAACTAGCGAGTTACTTCTGTCTTGTACTGTTGTCAAGGCAAAGTCACATGGCCAGACCCAGTCACAGGACCCACTGTGAGGGAGACAAAGTGCCAAGTCCCATTGCAAAGGGAGTGGATACATGGAGACATGGAGGACTGGGGCTGTCAATGACCTCTGCCACACCAACAGAGCAAGGAGGCCCAGTTCCTAGTTACTGTAGCTTCCTTCCATCAGAGGATCAGAACTTTGTCCCTTATTTAGAACTCTGGAATGAAGCACAGGGACGTTTTCCACTGTTCATTGAATTGACCATAAACAACTTGTGATGTGGACACTTGATCCATAAAGTTCTACGTTGGCAAAATTCCAAGTTAACTATTTAAGCCAGTTACTCTTTAACTCCCTCAGCACAAAGATCTGTGAAAACAAGATCTCTCCAGTGGTCATTTCCAGATGATGAGGGACTTAGTTAGTACCCAAGCTTGGTCTCTCAGCACTTTTCTTGCAGTTCAGTTTACTGAATACTTAATAGTGTAAAAACAGCATTTACAAGGAACAGGATCAGTTTATCTAGAGGGCATTAATTTGGGCACTAAACAGGGCCAGTCACAGTTTTGAAGAAATGTGTCATTTTGAAAAACCAGCTATATCAATCATACTGTAGAGTGAAGGTAGGAAGGAAGAAAGAGGTAAAGAAATTAATTAAGAACATAAATCCAGAGGCAACACACACAAGCAAATACGTTTTTATTTAGCTGATGATTTTCCTCCAAGTAGTTCAAATGATTTATGAGGAATCTCATATATTTGTTACAGAAATAGCTAATGCATTCATTCTTATGTTGTGTATGTATTTGATGAATTTCTGTGAAAAATGGAAGTAACTGATAAAAAGTCTAGCCAATTAATTCTGTGACTCAGTTTTTTTTTTTACCTCAGTGGTGGAGACTGACTACTGCCAATGAAATAATGAAGAAGCAATCTTTATTATTTATTGAATGCCTAAACTGTATCAGCTAAAATCTTCTACATACAAACTTCCTCACAGTCTCAGGGCACATGATAATAATATGCCTGTTCAGAGATCTAAGAATGAACACCAAGACTTCTAAGAAACTAAAGATAGGTTAATTCCCATGGAACATACAGTTTGAGGAAGTAATAACTATAAACACACATATTTATATATATATATATAATATGTATTATATATTTATATTTGTATATTATATAATATATGCAATTGTTATACACACACACATACACATATAAAACAATTAGAAATAACAATGAGAAAAATAAGAGAAATAAAACCCAAAAAACTTAAAATGTAAGTTCTGGAATGCTAATAAATAAATAAATAAAGTAGTTGGAGGGGCAATGCTTTCTTTACAGTATCCATTAGCTTGAACTAATTTTAAAACAGTCCTTTCACTCATGTGGGTTGACATGCCTTTTGCCCAGCCCCCAAGATGATCATTAATTAACCCAAATCAAGCAGAGGCCTACAGGTAGCTTCTGGTAATTTTCCTATGGTGTAGAGACTGAACGTGGAAACCCAGTCAGCTGGAGCTCAGAACAGAATGGGACTTCTAGGGCATGGAAACTGTGGGGTGCAGATGTGAGGCCTGGACCTGCTTCTGACACCTCACCAGCTTTGAAGATGCCCGTACCACATGCTTGTCTCTAAGGTAGAGATGTTTCCCAGCATACAAACTGTCGGGGCCAGACAGTCACAGCCCCAGCTTGCTTCCTCATCAGGTTACAGCAGGTATCCCTGTCGGCTATCAGAACCCCTGCCTCCCACCTCCCATCCCCCACAGGTCTCTGAGTCCTGGGCTGGTGAAATGGGGCAGCCAAAAAGTGGGGATTCATCTTGGTGGGGTGGCAGCAGTGGCTGCAGGAGTGCTCTTGTGGGGACTTCAAAGAATGGCTAATAGTAGTTGCATGTATGGCGATTAACACCTGCAGCTAGGGACCCAAAACAGCACCCCTGTCCATCAGCACTGTGTTTACCAGATCGCTTCTAAGAAGGGACATGGCTGCCAGCCTTTGGACTATGCTTGTAACAAATTAGTAGTGCCCTAAATCAGTCAGAATCAATTTTTAGTGCTTAAACCTGAGAACTCCCAGTGGCACTTTTAACCAAAATATTGCTGTGAGTCCACAGAAACTGGGTTTTCAGTTACTAGGCACAGAGGCCCCAGCTGATGCAGGAGGGCCAGCAGTGAGTGTTCTCAGGTGGTTTGAGCAGTAACAGATTGGTAGAGTGGGACACTGAACTTGGCCCTGGGTCTCCACTGCTGGTTAGTAGTTTGGCAGGAAATAGTGACATGCTGATTGGATTCCAGGGAGGACTCTGGACTGACAAAGTTCAGCAGCAGAATCCTTTGAGACAAATAGGCATCACACCCTCTCCATCTCTCCATTGGTAGTGGGAAGAGAGGTGAGAAAAAACCCACACTAGGTTCTTCTTTCCAATCATTTCTTCTCAAGCTGTCCTACTTCAGAATCGTCAGCTTTGCACACCTGACCTGTCTGGTTATCTGCGATCTATACCCTGAATAAACAAATCTAATTCTGAGAGGGCCAGGAGAGTCCCTTCCAAATGGGGTCTATTGGATCAAGCCACCACTCTAACACACAGGGGACAGCAGTTCTAGGTGGAAGTCTTATTCATGGAGTGGCCAAGACACAAATCTATGTGGCAATATCCCCACACAATTTAAGAGTACACTCAAATTCACTCTGAATAAATTACAAGGGCCTTATCACTGCTGCAGTGTAACCGAACTTTTAAATTATTATTTATTTAACTCTTATTTATTTATTTCTAAATTCACTTATAACAAACACCAACAATTTCTTAACTATTAATCCTATAAATTCCTACAACTCTTTAACCTATCCACTAAACCTATTGATAATTATTTTTCTAACCTTTTAGAATGATACAGTCTCTGGGGCAGGTCCTCAATCGTCAGGAGCACAGTCTTTGTTGTAGATTCTTTAACGCACTTAGCAGTTCTTTTTCTGGATTTCTCAGATGCAGGTTCGTCAGGGTAGTTGGTTATTGCAGTCTCACCTTAAATAAGGCTTCATGCTTTCTTCTCTCCAGCCGTCTGCAGGCCAACTTACTTCTTTTGAATCAGGAATTCAGCTGCTCTGCCTCAGTCCTTAAAGCCAGGCACAATTTCCTTTAGGCCACTGTTGGGACAGATCAAACCCCTCTAGGCAAAAGCTGAGCCACAGGGTTTAGTCCTTGGCCTTTTGGTGTCTTGCTCAGGCTTTCTTTGCTCACCAGCTTCTTTCTGCTTCAGGGAAATCTGGCCATCAAATGATAGCCAGCACTTTTTTCAGCAGGACTCTTGGAGCTCTCTAGCATCAGGGGCCTCTTCTCCTTATGGGCTCCATGCACTGTCCTTAAATAGGAGGAATTCTGTTTCAGCTTAATTTGGGCTCCGCCCACTTAGCAGCTGAAAACAATGTCAGGCCAGATACTTTGTTTCTTCAAGTCCATTAATTCTTTCCTGTTTTCCTGACTTCAACCTTGTTTTTCAGTCTATTGGGTCCTGTTTTTCCTGACTTCAACCTTGTTTTTCAGTCTATTAAGTCTCCTGTTTGTTTCCTGTTTTTAGTCCACATGCTGATAATGCTCTTCAGGCCCTGAATTGAGACAGTATCAGAAACCCCTATATATTTTCTAAATCTAATTTATCTAACCCCTACACTACAGTTTGGGTATGAAATGTCCCCTGAGGCCTGGTGTATTGAAGGCTTGGTCCTAGCTGATGTTGCTATTTTGGGAAGCAGTAGAAGCTTTAAGAGGCAGACAATAACTGGAAGAAGCAGGTCAGTGGGGGTATGTTTTTCTGTCTTGCCCTGCCCTCTTCCTGTCTCTTTTCCCTGTGTCTTGAGGTGAGCAACTCTTCTTTATATGTGCTCTCTTTCCTAACACTCTGTCTAACTACAGGCCCAGGAGCACAGGTTCAAGGCCAGCCTGGGATACATGAGACCCTGTGTCAGACTAAAGTAAACTGTGTTTATCTGGCATTTAAACATGCCTTTTCACTGGTTGCTCGTATTTTCAAGGTTGCCTTACATTTTTCTAAAGTTATTAATATAATTATTCTACTTTATATCTGAGATAGTTAATATGTGAAACTTTTAGAGTGTTTTAATGATATATCTACTCTTTCTGTTGGTTATTAATCATGGTGCTTCCCCCCCTAATACTTTTAGTGTTTTTGAGAGGAGGACCTTTGTTTCATGGAAGTGTGTGTGTGTGTGTGTGTGTGTATGTGTTCATCCTTCCTTCCTATAAGAATAAATGTGAAAACATTTACAGAATTTATATTCAAAATAATATTATATTGCTATAAAGATATAATCTTTATATCAAAAATATTACCAGAATTATTTCTTTTTTTATAATTTATTTATTTATTTATTTATTGTTTACACAAGTGATCTGTCTTCACACACACCCAGAAGAGGGAATCAGATCCCATTACAGGTGGTTGTGAACCACCATGTGGTTGCTGGGGATTAAACTCAGGACCTCTGGAAGAGCAGACAGTGCTCTTAACCTCTGAGCCATCTCTCCAACCCCAGAATTATTTCTTAATTACACTAGAACTGCTCTTTTCCCATAGTTATTACCTGAGGTCATCTCGCCCAGCTGGCAGAATTATGCTTTTCTCAAGAAGGGAACTGTGTGTGTCAGGCCAGGACTTAACATTGACTGTGACCCTTCGCTGCCCCTTGTCTGTTAAAGGCATGTTCTTTGGGAATGTGGCTTAATGGCTGGTCAATCCTGGGGAACAAACATTTACATATTAGCATATCTGCTAACCAGCCTGGTTAGCAGACTACTTATCCGTGGGATATTTGGGAGGCAGTACTCCCTTAGCTAATTCTAAATCCACGGGCAGCAGAAGGGGACTATGTGCCACCCTGATGTACCTTGAGCAAATATATGACCTCAAGTCCTGCCTTCACAGTGACAGACTTCCTCCAACAAGGCCACACCTCCTCCAACAAAGCCACACCTCCTAATGATGCCAGTCTCCATGGGCCAAGCATTTAAACACATGAGTCTCTGAGGGCCACACATATTCAAACCACCACCCTATTGAGCCATCTCTCAGCTCATAAATAAAAAATGTTACTGGTAAAGAAAAAAAATCAGATACTGTTCATAAAAGGAAAGCCAAGTATAAAATAAAAATGTGAAAAATTAAAGTCATCAAATTGAAAAGTAAGCATGCATCAGGGACCTCATACTTTTGTTTGTCATATCTGTGACAAATAATCTCTCCCAATATAATTTTAGCTTTCTAATTTTTAAGAGTTTTTTTAAACAGAAAATTTGTCATGTTTTTCATGCATGAGTACACATTTATCATTCTTTTGCTTTATGAAAATAATGTCATTATTCACTGTGGAAATTTGTGAACATCAGTGAGTTAATACTAACATGCAGCACCTTGAAAATATGAGGAAATTAATATTCTCATTTCATACTTGAGAGGGGTACAGTATATTTAAAATATAACTGTAACAGTAAATTTTTATTTAAAACACTTATATTTATTCATACTTAGCAAATGTCTATTAAAACATCTATATCCTATAACCTAATATCTAAATCCTAATACCTATAAACCTTTAATGCCTAAGAACATCTAACCAACCCTATCTTAATTTTCTTGAAAGGATATTAATATTCTTAGTGTAGGTCCATGCAGGAAAACTTGATTTTGGCAGTCTGATTACAGCAGGAGTCTCAGCACGCAGCTCTTTCAAAGCCTAGCATCCTTTGGGCCTAACTTTGCCAGTTCATATGGTCAGTTTATTTCAATCGCTAGATTTTGGCCAGCTCATGAGGCCAGTTGTTTTAGCCGCTAAACTTGAGGTTGACTTCCTCCATAGGCTGGGACTCATTTCTATAGTCTCTTCAGCCAGTGAATGCTTCATGGCCTTATGTTCCTCAATGCAGCCTCTGAACCCTGCCCGCTTTTTCTGCCAGCCTTATTAAACTTTCGGGTAAATGTCTCTCTCTTGGACTCTGCCTCTCAGCTTATGGCCATTGCGGCCTAAATGCTGACAAATGTCAGACTTTGCTGTACACTTCTCCATCGTGTGCGGTCTTCTCAGTCCATGAAGGCAAGGAGAAGAGAAAGCCGCATGGAGCTCTCTGGTTTATATACAGCACTGTCTCACGATCCTTGGCAGTCTTTTGAGGGCCTATAAGATCTCTCATGATATCCATTGGTCCCTGTGGCTTCTCGAGGCAACTGACGTCACCTGCAGCTTGAGTGGATTCTTTTCTCACAGAGCCGTGGCCTCAGTTGGGCTCTGCCCATCTCAGCCCCTAGTCCAAGCATTGTCAAACTCCTCCCTCCTGCTGCCAGATGCTAGGCTGAACTGCATAGTAATTTCACTAAAGAGAACTAACTTCTACTGCATATAACCAAGGCAAAGATATTGAGTGTAAAAATGTCTTTCCTTTGATCTTTCATCCCCCACTTTTGGGATCTCTATTACAGAAATAATTTTCCTGCCAAGTGTGTTCAACCCATGGCCCGTGGGCTATGTGTACTCAGGGATAGCTCTGAATGCGGTCGAATGCAAAATCACAAATTACTTGAAATGTTATGAGGTTTCTTTTGGTGAATTTTTTTTTTACATATAACTATTGTGTGGCTCTTGAGCATGAGCTTTGCAGATGACAATATTTTGCCACAGTGTCAAAAGATTGGACACATTTGAACCTAGACCATTCTGTCTTAGTCAATGTTCTATTGCTGTGAAGAGACACCATAACCTTATAAAAGAGACTCTTATAAAAGAAAGCATTTAATTGGAGCTGGCTTTACAGTTGCAGCATTTAGTTTAGTCCGTTATGGTCACAGCAGGAAGCATGGTGGCGTTCAGGCAGACATGGGGCTGGAGAGTAGCTGAGAGTTCCACACCTAGATTGGCAGGCAGCAGGAAGAGAAAAACACACTGGGCCTGGCTTGAGCATTGGAAACCCTAAAGCCCGTCCCTAGTGACACACTTCCTCCAACAAGGCCATACCTACCCCAACAAGGCTACATATCCTAACAGTGCCACTCCCTGGTGTCCAAGCATTCAAATCTATGAGCCTATGGGGGGCCATTCTTATTCAAACCACCACACGTATCATAACTGTTTCTTGCAGTAATGTTCATAGTATAAAATTCTGCAGATAGTGAGGGAAAGACGCCTGAATATCCATCAGTAATGAAATGATGTGTTTGTGGATATTTACAGAGAGTAAGGTTTCTTTCTGCTATAACTAACACCACATTCACATTGACGACTACTTTATATGAATGAATGTCTATGATGCACTATGATAAGAGAAGAAAGAACAACACAGCGCACACAAAGGTGTTCTTTTGTTAGGTCAGGCTTTGTTAACCCTTCTGGTGAGTGTCTGCTTTTATTGACCACAGAACAGTCCTGGTCACGTCAGCCACTGCCATTTCATTCAGTTAGAGTAACTAAACCCAAAATCTTAGTAATGGTGTCAATCCTACTGAAAGAAAGGCATTCCACCCTGCCTTTTCTTCTATGGGTATTAAAAAAACAAAACAAAAAAAAAAAACACACACACATACAAACACACACAGTCACACACACAAATACAGATTTTGAACCTAGACCATTCTGTCTTAGTCAATGTTCTATTGCTGTGAAGAGACACCATAACCTTATAAAAGAGACTCTTATAAAAGACTCTTATACTAAAGAAAACATGTCATATGCTTCAGTCTAGCTGATTTCTCTTAACATAATCATCTCCAGCTGCATTATTCTCCTACACATATGGTGATCTCATTTTTGTTACAACTGAATAAAATTCTATCTTGTATATATATTACATATTCTTTATCCAGTCATCTCTATAGATGACTAATGTTCTTTAGTCATTTATCCTTTCTAGATAGCTTGATGTGCATGCGACATTAATCTAATTTGGGCATGATGATATATGCCTATAATCTCAGATACTTAGGAAGCTGAAGCAGGGGGATGGCAACTTCCAGCCCAATAACAGGGGCTATGCAGAAAACTGAGGGCCAGCTTGGGCAACTTAGTGATACCCTGTCTTAAAATAAAAAGTATTGGGGTTAGGGATGACTGCGAAATTTATCTCAGTGGTAGAGTGCTGGCCTAACTATGGGTTCAATTTTAAGCACTGAAAAAAAAAAAACCCAAGACAAAAACATAACAAAACAAAAACAAGCTAATACAATTAGAAATTTAGGAAGAAGACACAGAATTTTCTCTTGATTAAAATATACCTCTGTCAACACAAAGAAAATAAAGTATTAAATTATTTCATAATGATCTTACAATTTATCTCCATTAAATTCTAGTTCTGAATAATGAGTTAATTAAAATTCCCATTTATTTTGCAATGTCCTGATGATCACCTGCGATTGTGTTTCAGGCTTTATTTCTTCAGTGGCACCTTTCATTTCTTGACTACAAATACACCACACACCTCAACAGCCTATGTACTGAAAATTCCATCTCATACATCTATGGAAACATGATTTGGTGACATGGGTGTCCAGTGTTTACATTTGTGTTATTCAGAAATATCTCTCCTCCCCCCACCGTGCTGGGAGGGGGGTGTTACTGAGACCAATAGGAACACTGATGAGAGAAATCAGGGGGAAATGAATGCTGCCAACCATGGCCTCTGGGTGGCATTTCAGGAGCCTCAGTCTCCCTGTCCACCTGATGCTCAGAAATGGTCATTTATCTTCTCAACAGTCGCTGAGTCACCTGAGAAACGCGCTTCACCTAAGAGGGCTCCTGGGAAGTGTAACCTGCCTTTGGGGAACGGCAGGCCCAGTAACTACGGTGTTGGATCAACAGACACTAAACATTTATTTACAAGGAAGGTGCACAGCTGTGATTACTGTTCACTTTTCCCCACAGCCGTGTCCAGCTGCCTTGCCTCTCCCTTCCCAGGGAGAGGATACATTTCAACATAATTAAAAGTTGAGAACTGTTTCCTGGACTTTGAGTATATCCAGTTACTACATAGCTTTGTTTTAGCAAATTCAGTAGTTATCATCAATTTGTAGGGGAAAAAGAAAAGACAGTTAGCAGAACAGAATTTTAATGTGGCACGAATGAAATGTCGTACATGTTAGTTGCTCATGAAATTTTCTCATAAATAAAATGTTGGGAAATGACAGTGAACAGAAGAAGGAAAGGAGCCCTCTCAAGGAAAGCACAGTAAAGTCTACAGAATTTTCATCTTTTAAAAGGCATGAGAGCATAATCGACTTTACTGATTTACAGCAGAGCCCACAGCCTTGTCGTGTAAAAAATTTAATAGGTAGCTTGAACATTAAATTTTAAACTCAGAATCATCATCAATCTTTTATTTAAATCTGATAAGCTTCTGGGGTTACTCCATGGGTGGAATCCTAGTATGCATCTCCCCAAAGGTTCACCTTCAGGATATTATGTCCTCCTGTACAAATCTAGAAACACAAGTATTGCTTATTATAATGGTAATAGCATACAACTAATGTTTTTCACAGCATTGGAATAAGGTTGTGCTACTCTCCCTAACAACCTGTACTCCCCTCCCCTCAGCTAACTTCAGCTAAGACGTTAATTTTCATAAACAGAATTAAAAATGTTATTCTTTTAATCTTCTGAGTTGAGTGCTGGGTCATGCAAAGATTAAGCGAAGTGACTCAAAACCCAAATCCTATAATTACAGAACGACTGTTTAGATGGAATAAGTCTTCCTTTTTCCCCTCCTCGGTTGGAAGGCAACTTCATGAACTGCAAATTAGGAAAGCCTGGCTGCTTGTCTGCGGTGAAGAAAGCTTGCAAAAAACGCCCTCTACTTAGCTGCCATTTGCTTTGTTTAATCTGAGATTAGGCCTAGGTTTATAAGGGAAACAAATTTAGAGCTGACGGGGATTCTTTAAGGTGGCACTAGTGACAGCAGTTTCTTCCTGCAGCTTTTCTGAGTGGTCTGTGACTCTGGGGTGGGGCTGAGGGGAGAGTCATCATTTTAAACTCTGAGGGGAAAATGAGATTCAAGAAGGAAATAGAAATATCTACGAACTGGCCAGTTGATTTACTGGATTTCCAAGTGGCAGCGCGTGCCCGCGTGGTGCCTGCACGCCTGACCCCCCTCGTTTTCAAGGTGCTTGTGGTGACGATCTCTCTGAAGAGATCTACTGGCTGTTTCTGCCCCTGCCTGGCACCCAAGGGAAGACCACGTGACTCATTACGCTAATGGCCCGGGAAGGGAAACCCCCCAGGGGAGGGAGGACTGAGAACGGCAACCACTTTCCTAATTGGACTGCGGTGAAAGATGCTTAACTGCGGGGAAGAGATGACTAGCTGGAGCTGTCTGGACAGCAAAACCGTGTCCACCACAGGAAGAGACCGCGTCTGCAGCTCACCTGGGGGCTTCAATCTGGAAGGTCTCAGAGCGGCCCCTGTCAAGCTTTGTTTGGGTGGTCCTTGAAAGTGGGAGAGCGTAGTTTTAACGCCCCGCTTGGTACTTCCTTGCTTGGTATTGTTCTGCTCAGGGGAGCACCCCTGGAGGAGCTGCTTGGTGAGCTGGAAAGCCAGCCAGGCTCCCATTCACACCTTAGCATAGGCGCTTAAGAATTCTGTGGCTCGTGTCCTTGTTGGCTGTGAATATGGAGCCTGCACGGTTTTCATAATTAAATGGGATCAATAATTACTTTGAATGAAAACGGAGATAACTAAATAACATGCGCGAAGTGCATGACATATAGCAGATGCTCCAAAACATCCCTTGCCATCCCCTTCCCCATCTGTCTTCAAAGTCACTCGGTTTACGATTCTCTTACTCCCACAGCTCCCAAGTCTTCTATTGCAAAGGTTGGAAAACTTGGGGGTGGAGATGTGGTTCTTAACCTCTGAGCCATCTCTCCAGTCCTAAGATGTGGTTCAATGATAGATTACATGCCTCGAAAGCACAAGGCCCTGAGTTTTGATGTCTAACACCGGGAGAAGGTATGCCAAAGGGAAAGGGGCAGAGAAGGAAGGAAGGAAGGAAGGAAGGAAGGAAGGAAGGAAGGAAGGAA
>CAJQZJ010033886.1:2414674-2431315 GCA_907164525.1 Lophiomys imhausi | reverse complement strand
CACACACACACACACACACACACACACACACACACACACACACACACCTAAAAGAAAAAAGAAAAAGAACAAGGAAGGGTTCATGTTTCAAAGCTGCCCTTGTACGAATGTGATAAGCCCTGACTTCCATCATTTGCTCCAGATCATTTTCTTTATGTATTAAGCTGGCTCCTATATATTAGCTTTGCATTTGGCAAGACAAAGGGAACAAGAGAAATTAAAGTGAAGGACTTTAGGCTGCGTTTCACACCTGCCATTTCCATATTTGACCCAGAACTAAAATTGACCAAAATAAAATACCAAAATCAAGATTTAAAAAAAATCAAATTGAAACCAGAATAGAATCAAAATAGCACTAACAATAGAAAGAAATAGGATGCGTGTAGTCTTCTTACAGCTGATTTATTGTACATCTACATAAACATCTGTACATTTTAGTAAATTATTTTGTGTGTGTGAGAGAGAGTATTTGAGCACCATGGTGTGTGTTGGGGGTGAGTGTAGGTCAGAGGACAACTCGAAGGACTCAGTGCTCTCCTTCTGCTATGTGGGTTCCAGAGATTAGACGTCAGGCTTGGAATCAAGAGCCTTTAGCCATTGAGGCATCTTGCCTGTCCCACATCTATGTTTTGGAATCAGTTTCCTTTTGTTCTTAGTGTTTCTGTGGACTAAAGTCAGACCCTAAAGGAATTCTACACACATTTATTGATCAGCATCAGAACAGACCCACAGTGAGGTAAAAACCCACTAATACAGCCACCGCTGAATTAAAAGGGCTTGGAGTAGAAACCCTATCAGAGTCTCACGTTCCCAAGCTGGCTTAAACCCACAGCAATCCTCCTGCCTTAGCCCAAGGTCTATGATTATAGGTATGAGTCACTGTGACCTGAAATCCTGTTGAAGCGATAATTACATCTTGAAGGGAATTACGTGTTATACTGATAAACATCAGCAGGATGTCCACCCTTCTGGAAGTTTCCTCCCTATTTTTATATGTTGTAGAGTATCCAGGTGGGAGAGAAGAAAATTATGTGAGCAGGTGAATACAAATTATCTCTTATTAATCCTATAGCTTTAAATATTACAAATTTCAAAAGCAAATCCCCATTTAAAAAAATTTATTGTGCCGGGCGGTGGTGGCGCACGCCTTTAATCCCAGCACTTGGGAGGCAGAGGCAGGCGGATCTTTGTGAGTTCAAGGCCAGCCTGGTCTACAAAGTGAGTCCAGGACAGCCAAGGATACACAGAGAAACCCTGTCTCGAAAAACCAAAAAAAAAAAAAAAAAAAAAATTTATTGCAAGGAATTTTACCTTGCAAAAAAAAAAAAAAAAAAAAAAAAGAACAGAAACCGATAGTGAACTTCTGAGACAGAAAGGATAGAAAATCATTTGCAAGTAATTAAAAAATAATGAAAGTTCTGTGGGAACAATTTCCTTCCCTTGCAGGCTGCACATGTCTTGTGCATGACAAATCAGTACTCCCTCTTAGTTCTGTTATCCCCATGTACGTGACACATGCTACAAAGAGTCCATAGTTTTAAACATCCTTTCTAGTATTTTCTCCTCAGTTTACTGTTTTCGCTGTGTGTTTGTGTTGGAATCTTTTTGTTTTCTAAGCACTTGGAATAAAGCCAGGGCCTTCCTCATGCTAGGCAAGTACTCTGTCCCTAAACTACATCCCTAGCCCTTAGCTTTTTTTGAGCCAGGGACAAATTATTTAGCTCTGGCTAGCCTTAAATGCCTGCTGAGGGCTGGGTTTACAGGCATGCTCCACCATACCTAGCTTTAAATCTTTGAGTTTCTCCCTCTGTATAATTACTTACCTTTCTGGAATATTGACTGTTTCCATCACTGGAATCCTTAGCCCAATTGTTTTGAGTCTAATATCTGAACCTTATTCTGATGCATGCTTTGTGACTTCAAACTAAGAGTGTCCCCCTCTTTTCAGTAAGCCTTGTGATTTTGTTTGACAAATAGACATGTCTTCTGAATGAGGTGAATGAAATGCAAAGACAGCCCCAAAACTCTGTACTGGTTCCTGTTCTCTGGTTCTCTCTGTCCCCAAGCTCCTTCTCCAATTCCACACAGCGGTTGCTCTGTGACCTCGTTTGTCTGGTAGATCTGAGAAGTGTTGTGGGTTTTCATTTCAGCTTCTTGTTAGCTTTTTACTTGCCACTTGGGGGTTACAACCTCCAAGTTCCTTACTCACCACCCTGGAAGAGGAAGAAGTTCTCAGTTTGTTCTTCACTCAAAGGAAATGAGAGCCACTAAGTGAAGCATAGAAAAGAACAACAACAACAAAAAGGAAAAAAGAAAAAAGAAAGAAAGAAAGAAAGGCTATTGGAAGGCTGTGGGTTAGTTCAAGAATTGTATGACGATTCTTGAGGAGGAAGTGGCAAGCCCAGGATAGACCAGCCTGGTGACACAGTCCTGCCAAGGTTCAGTGGGAGAGATCCTTTCTCTGAGGAAATTCAGGAAGCTGCTAGTCAAACAGAGGGGTGCATTATGGACGTAAGCATCTTCCAAAGTGAGAAGAAAGCAAGCAGGTTCTAAAAGCCTCACTCTCTTCTGGCTCCTCCCAAAAATGATGGAAGACCATGGTTAATTTTTTACATCAAAGACTCAGAATTCCCATCCAATGTTAGAATTGTATAATACTTTTTATATGGCCTAGTTAGGTTTCTATTGCTGTGATAAAACACCATGACCAAAAGCAACTGGGGAGCAGGAAAGGGTTTATTTGTAATACATCACTGAGAGAAGTCAGGGCAGGAACTTAAATTAGGAACCTGGAAGCAGGAACTAAATCAGAGGTCATGGGAGAGTGCCCACAGTGAACTGGGCCCTTCCACATCAGTCATAAATCAAGAAAATGCCCCCATGGGCTTGCCTAAAGACAATCTGAGGGAGGCATTTTCTCAATTGAGGTTTCCTCTTCCCAAATGAGTGCCACGTTGACAAAAACTAACCAGGACCTGATACTATTGATCTTTAGTTACTAGGGGCATGAAATTGATATGAACAATATATAAAATATCTTTTTATGGGAACACAACTTATAGCTTATGGTATTTATTTTAGATTTCTTTCATTTGATATTTACTTTGTTTTAAAAATTATGTGTGTGTGCACACGTGCACATGCACACACACACACACACACACACACACACACACACACACGCCCACTGTGCACATGGGAAGCTTGGAGGACAACTTGCATGACTTTGATCTCTGTCTCCACAATGTTGGGCCAGGGATGGAGCTTGGCTTGGGCTTGACAGCAGGTACCTTTTACCCACTGAACCATCTCACCATTTGATGGACATTCTAGGTATTTATGCTGCACCTCCCTTTACTCATTTAAAATTCCCTTTAAAGGGGGGAAACTTCTAGGTAATTACCTTCCTAATGTCTATCATTTTGTTTTGTTTTGCTTTGAACCAAAGTCTCCAGAAAAGCTACCTGGTTCAAAGCCTGCTTTGTCTTGCCCAGAAAATTAAAGATTAAAACAAAACAAAACAAAACAAAAACAAAAACAAAAAAAACCAAAAACCCAGAATCCCAACAGTGGGTTTGTTGTGGTTTGGGGAACAGGCAGTTAGTCTTCCCCATTTCTAGAATTTCCCACCATCCACTTATGACAGCATCCGGAGAAGCCTGGACTGGTCTCAAACTCCTCCCATAGCCCAGGCAAGCAGGGAATTTGGTATGAGCTGAAAACTGCTTTGAATTCCTGATCCTCCTGTCTTTACCTCTTGTCTCCACCCCTCAGTCACCCTCATGCCCAGTTTTTCCTACCATTTCTCTTCTTCTATTATTATTATTATTTACTACTACTACTACTACTACTACTACTACTACTACTACTTCGGATGTTAATTTGAACTCAACAGAACCCACTCAAGCAACTGGGGTGTAAGGGTTTATTATCAGGCAATGGCTGCCTTACAAACTCACTGGGTAAGCTAGAAGACTTGAGAACCAAGGTCAAGTTCCCTGAACAAGAATGGCAATACCCTGGTGGAGCAGAAATGCTGATGCTAAGCAGCAGAATTAGAAAGTAGCTAATTCTACCAAGACTGCAAAATACAGTGATGTCGACGGTTTCTCTGCATACTTTGAAAGACCCGACTTCGTGAAGGCAGGGCTAGAGAAGATAAGCCAGCAAAGGAGATAGTGTGAGAGCTACAGAAAGTTACAGAGGCCCCAGAGAGTTTCCTAAGGAGAAATTAATGGAAAAGAGGATCTCAGGAATGTCTGTCAAGCTAGGGAGAGGCTCAGAGGGTAAACTGCTTGCTGTACAGTATGAGGAGCTGGATCTGGATTCTTAGTGCCCAAGTGAAACCTGAGCATGTGGCACACATCTGTAACTGTGCACTGGAGGGCAGACACGCTCAGATCCAGGGCTCACTGGTCAGCCAGTCTGATTGAAACAGTAAGTCCCAGGTTCAGTGAGAGATCCTGTCTTGAAAACGAAGGTAGAGAATAACAGATAAAAGCCACTGACCTGGGGCTTCCACGTACCCAAGCACTGTCTAGTAATCCCCATGCCTCCCTTCCGTACATCACACACACACACACACACACACACACACACACACACACACACACACACTCACACTCACACTCACACAAATGTTTTTAATCAATGAGGAAGTGGTTAACAATTGCAGAAAGAGTAATGGACCCAGAGCACAGTGGCTGGAGGAGTGGGAGGTAAGAAATAAGGACAACATCCAGCAACTGCCTAAAGCCTGCGTAAAGGCAGAATGGATGATTATCAGAGGTGGTATAGGGGAGACAAGGCAATGTTCTCAATTGGGAAATGGAAGCCATTAGTCCATGTTTTAATGCTCTCCTGACTAATTCAGTCCGGAGGAAATACCTGAAAACACGGGAGAGCAATGCATGATAGTTCCTGAACAGGTGGGAAGTGGTGGAACCCGAAATCTGAGGAGAGGTGAAGAGATAAGGGGTTAGAGACATGAAACATCGGAGCTGGAGGACGCAGAAACGAAACGCTGTGGGTATCACAAGAGGATCAGTGATGCAGAAAATCTGCCCTTACACATGACGTATTGTAGGGCTGGCAAAATGGCTCATAGGTTGTGCTGGTTGGCTTTTGTCAGCCTGACACAAAACCTAGACATATTTGGGAAAGGGGGCTCTCAATTGAGAAAATGCCTCTACCATTGGCCAGTAGGCAAGTCTGTGGGGCTTGACTGGTGATTGATGTGGGAGGGCCCAGCTCAGTGTAGGTGTGGCCACCCTGGGGAGCTGGTTCAGAAAGGAATCTGAGCAAGCCATGAGGAACATGAGTTCTTTCGTGGCCTCTGCTTCAGTTCCTGCCTCTGGTTTTTGTCTTGAGTTCCTCAGTGATTAAGTGTGACCTGAGAGTGGTAAGCTGAAATAAACCCTTTCCTTCCCGTGTTGCTTTTGGTTGTCCTGTTGTATCATAGCAATAAGAAACCCTAAGATATCAGGTAAAGGTATTTGCCACCATGCATGCTGGCCTGAGTCCAATCCCTGTGTGTTATGTAACAAAAAGTTTCCTGGGGAGATGCAACACACGTCTACTCACTCCAGATAGGGGATCCATGACAGACCAAAGTACAAATATCACCAAAGTCCGACTTTGTGAACCAATGAGTTTTCTTGAGGTTGCTTATAGGAGTATAGGTGAGGGGTTACTTATAGGTGTAGAAATGATTCAAGAACAGCTGTATCACCAAAGCCCACCTCAGCACAAGTGTCAGCTTTGCTCATCTGAGAAGTCCTCTTTGCAGCTGGACCACTCAGCCATTAATGCTTACTCTGGCAGAGAGGGGCCTAGTGAATCTGGTCAGTTTCAGGGACTTCCTGAAGTTATTTTTGAGTTGTGTACCTTCCTGTTTAAGGAGCATCCTGGCAGGATAATATGTTTCTCAGAAACTTCCACAACAAAAACGTTAAAAGTAGAAAACCAGTGGCTTCATGTTGTCCTCTGATCTCCACACATGTGGCACCCCCCCATAAATAAATAAAAGTAATTTAAATTTTTTTAAATAATGTTTTACAAAGATTTAGTATGCAGATCCTAAAAAGTTGGATGAGCTGAGTTGAGGTGGACTGAATTGTGTGATCCAGTAACCCACCTGGCAGAAATGAAGATAGTCCAAAGAGATACTTGCTTCTCTTAATCTATCAAACCATTGAGTCATGGACCCCAAGAAATGGGAATTTTTCTAAGAAACCAAAACTGAGAGGAAAAGACCCCTTGTTGGGGGGTGGGGCTGTGCAACTTGTCTCTAGAAATGAGATGTCACAGTTTTAAAAACTTGTCAGACCACCTTACAAGGTGAGACTGAAGTCCAGACAATGATGAGTCATCCAGAAGATAAACTTGGTGGTGGGGTGGGGGTGGGGACACTGGTTTTCTTTGTCCTTCTTCCCAAGGTGACCGCATTGAATAAATATCCTTTGCTTTTCACTATATTTGGCTTTGTTTTGTATATGTTTTGACTTCTCATGGATCTGTGGCCCAACTTCACTTCTTGTGTACAGACTCTGACCCCAACTTTGGTAACAATCCTAATACACATGACTCGGGTGAACAAATCTTATGGAAAAGCTAAGGTACGAACTGAATCCTAAAACGAAAGGAACTTATTGGCTTGTAAGCAAAGTCCAAAGCACAGACCAAACAGTCTCCTTATGACTGACTACTTGAGCTACTTCAGATACTAGCGTTATTCTTATCTTGCTTCTTGCAAGGCTAGACAATGGCTAATAATAGTAGCCAGTGTCCAGGACTCAAGGGAAAAATAAAAAACCTAGAAGCCTGGGAAGGGGGAGAATACCTTCTGCTCCCTCCCTTCCAATCCAGTCTTCTACCATTTCATTCTACCGGGAAGACCTTTTTAAAGTGCAGGGAAGCTTAGAAGCAGCTTCCCCATGCAGAATGGGTGAGGGACAAAGTGACAAGTGAGTTTGAAAGCACCAGGAAGGTGTCTTAGCAGACTCAGGAGACACTGGGCACCAAATGGAGTAGCCCTCTTAGGGGTGGCTTTAGATCAAGTTGGGAGGTGGCCAAATGTCTTAATGAATCCTAACCTAGGGTGGTTCTGGGGGCTGAAGTACCAAGGAATTAGGGTTGTCTTTGGGAATGGGGGTGGGGCTGTAAGAGTTGCAGCGTTCATGTAGTAGTTGTATTCTGGGAAGAATACTTGTATAGAAAGGAGGGCATGGGCTAGCCATGGGGAGGCTGGGCTATGGCTACTACTGTTTTGGTATATTAGCACTCTTTCGTCCTTCCTTTCTTCTGTGCATCCCGTCTTTCAAAAGGGACACCAGAGTAGCATGACATTGGTTTGACTGACACCCACAGATAAGTGGGTGACAAGTGACAAGTTCTCACTTTCCTATAAGACAGCCTTGTTTTTATCCTCCACAAAGTTGGGGATTTGTGGTTTGCCTTCCTACCACATAGCACTGAGGGTGGATGAAATGGCTAGCAGCTAGTTTTGTCTATCAGCCTTCCCCTGGGAAACTGTCTCTACTTTGCTGGTAGTTCTAAAAAAGGTTCAAATGAGCGTATTTTCTCTTTAATAAAGACTGTGTGACCTAAGGTAGGCCAATCAGATACTCTTTGCCAGGAATTTGAATTGGGGACAGAGAGAACCAGGCTGGAGAAAAGTTGGTTTGTCTGGTAGCAGTGCTCTGGAGAGCAATTCTGGAGGAAAACAGATATTCTCAGTTGGATTCTCCAGCACTGTCCAGCTGACCAACCAGCTCTCTGTATTCAGTGAACTACCCACTGCTCCTTCTATAAACCTTGCTTCGCTGAAGGGAAGATTTTCTGTACCTAATAACCAGAAGCCTTCAACAGAGTCAATGCACTTTAAAAGCCTAGTACTAAAATGCTTCAGAGCTAAAAGACTTAAGTTGTGTCTTCTTTCCTAGTAGCATTTGGAATAAAAACATTGTAAATTCCCAGCATCATTGGAGTTCAAGGCCAGTGATCACTGCCCAGTATCCATGGACCGTGCACACCCTTTACAATCAGGGAGTTCGTATCATAGTAGATATGACTTCAAAGTACTGTAGGAATTTTTCTTCTTCATTTAACAAATGTTATAAAGATAACATACTAAGGATTTTTCAGGCAATGATATTCTTCTGATTGTCATATGACTTATATTTATCAGCATTACACATAACTTTGCTGGTTTTTTTCCCCCCCAGACAGTGGCTTGCTAGATAATTTGGGCTGGCCTGAAACCCTCCATGTCTCCCAGGCTCTCTGCCTCCTGAGTATTGAGTGTTTCCACACATTTAACAGTCAGTTTAGGAACACTTAGCTGGAGAATATCGTCTGAACATTCACAGAGTCATACGAACGCAGTCCTAAACACTGTGCTTACAAATGATTTATTCTTATTTCATACATTAGTTTTTTTTCCAGCAAAAAATGCATAGTTATAACATTTTCACAGATTTTTCTTCATAGTCAAGACAGGGGAAAACACGTGTCTCAGAAAACTAAAATCTTAGCAAACTACACAAAAGAAATGAAAGGCAATTTCTTTAGTCACATGCACAGAATTGACCAGAATAATGTCTGTTTCTGTAGATGATTTTGCTTAATTTTTTCTGGAAATCTGGAATTATGATGAAGTAATGCTCTTCTGTCAGAATATGCCATGGACTTGAAGTCACCTTGCAGTCTAGGCTGGAAGCTCTCACCCCCTGAGCATGCCTCTCTAGCTAAGTCAGTTCTTAGGGTGAGATCTGGAGTCAGGGTGGCCTAAGAAGAATTAATTTAGCAAGCAGTGGGAAAAAATCTGTATGACTGCGGTATTCTCTGTTCCTGTCTTTCTCCACTATCACCATTAAATGAGATTTTAAAACAACACAGGAAACCTTTCTACTGATGTGTTAAGTCCTCCCTCTGCCTCTGCCCCAAGAACTCGAAGACAGACAGGCCCTCAAGCAACACCCTCATAAAGCAGATGGCTGACCGCCTAAGTACACAAGGAATCCTTTTAGGAATCTGTTGTCTTCACGGCTGGATTTGTGGAGGGTAAAGGCTTCAAAGGTGGTTGGAATGGGTTGGGGAAAGCTGAAATGAAGATTCAAGTTCAGAGCTACCATGTGCCTAAACACAAGGAAAATCCACCTCAGAATCCTCCCTATAGCCTGAAATGGAACGCTTTCCTGCTTATGCAACAATACATGGGGCTTATGGTTTCCACGTGGAAGAACAAGTACCCAGGCTAAGCATCCTGCTGGCTCTATGATTCGCCATGGCGACACTCCATCCACGTGAAATGTGCCTTACGTCCTATTGCCTGGGTACTGAGATGCCTGGTTAGAATAATTTCTCATGGCTTGAAAAAGGTAAACTAACTTGACAGAGACAGACTTCAGTACCGAGCTTACCCAGGAGAGGGAATTGAGTGAAGTTTCTAAGCAGAATTTTATAAAAGACTTTTAAGTTTAGCCTTGTTACATACCTAAAATCTATTGGGTGCTTTTTTTTTTCTTTAAAAAAAAAATGGTTATCTTTTTTTAAGTTACACAATATTTACAGCATGAAAGACCCAAGAGGCCTTTATCATTTGGGTAAGAGCTCAAAATGGTTAAATCCCCAGACAAAGATGAGGCTTTTGAAAAAGCCCTGGTTCTCATCCGTGTACTAAGGCCTGTTTTGTTTTGTTTTTTAAACAAACAAATTGCTATTACAAACCTTTGGAATATAAAATTAAAATATGTCTTTAAAATTCTTTTCCCATGAATTGTCTTTTTTTATTTTTTGCATCCGGCAAGTTAAAAAAGACTGTACTTTCTAACTAGAGATGGAACCAAAAGAAGTGAAAGAAGTATGTCCCCATACTTCACCCAGAAACTGGGTTTATTTACATGGTGTCCTACCTTGCCCAGTGTGGTGGTAAACCACGAGAAAGAAGCAAGGTCTTCATGGCATGGCTGAACAACCAGCTGGAGACTCCTCCCAACTCTGCCTCGAGTGCCAACGCTTATTGCATATTTTGGGTGGAGCTGTAAGGCATGGGGAAGGTGGCCTGCCACTTCTACACATTCAAGAATAGATCTGCACACTCAAGACATTTCCTTGAGAAATGTCATGTTTAGAACAACAACAACAACAAAAAAGCATTAAAGCTTCCGTGTTACATTCAGAAACATAACACAAGGTGGGGGCAGGTATTTCCTAAATCATAAAGAAGGGACTGCTAACCTTCTGCCCCAAATAGTAACTGGATATTGTTCCATACAGGTGTGTGTTCAGAGTTTTCAAAAGTCACATCCTGCCACCGGTACTAGCTAAATGAGCATTTTGGGCCCTGACTTATAACTAAACTATCCAGTTCTGCAGTTCATCCATACTGCATAAGAAGGGAAAACAAAGCAAAACCAGAAAAAAAAAAAGCCTACAAATTGGTGAGAAATTCACAAACCTGAAATGCAATACATTTGTTCTTTGGGGAATGGCAACAGAAATTTATGTTAGGTTTTTTGATTACTAAGAACTGATAATCATCCTGTAATTAAGAAAAAATTATTGACAATATCAAAGACTTTAACACTTTAATAGGAAAGCTTGTGTCCACTCATAAAGGAATAGCCCGTAATGCCTGGTTTCAACTATCCAGTGCTTCCATTTTCAGGGTGTCCTTGGCTCATTTGCTTTCATTTGACAATATGTGTCAACAAATACTGCCAACCCTTCAAGAAAATGACTTAAAATGTGACTCACAATGAGCCTTAATGTGTTTTTGACCTATGCCCTAATTTTATGGAAACAAACTAAGCCACAGGATAAATGTACTACTCAGAATATCCCATGACACTCAGTGCTGTAGATAAAAGCTACGGGATGTTGTGAAGATGCCAACTAGAATCCCTTGCCACCTGTTTGAACACTAACACTGAGTCCACATGCTTTTCTAGGTACAGATTTTAAAATCAAGTTACACTGTCCGTAGTTGACACTATGCCCCATGCTGGTTATTTTAATGCAATCCTCTTGCTTTCTTTTCTACTCTTTCTGCCAATCATGATTGGCATATATATATATATATATATATATATATATGTGTGTGTGTGTGTGTGTGTGTGTGTGTGTATATATATATATATATATTATCCCTTTATTGACAAGTGATTTCTTTTTTTAACATACTCTCTGGGAGTTACAATAAAAGGACCTTAGAAGAAGGAAGGGAAAGACTATAAATTTTTTGGAGATTTAAGCATTTAAACTCACACGTGTGTGGGATCTTGGTTTGACTTTACTACACAATCTATGAAAGTCACTCAATTACACCTCATTTTAGGCACTTTGAATGAACCGCTCTTCCGAATTGTGTGGTACTAGAAGCCTTCCAGTAGTTCATCATTAGTGTTGTTATTATGACAATTGTTCATACATATACTCTTCTTATACCTGAATTGTAAACTAAAGTTGCAAGAATTTTTTTTAGGCTAAGGAACAGATAAAAAAGTAAAAAGCTGTAGAAAAATTACTATGTTAATTAAGATTCAAGCATACTGCTCTTATACCAGTAAGAGAAAAGACCCAAACTTCTAACTCTGCTCTCCTGTCAGACAAAGAGGTAATTGTATGGATGGATGCATGGATCCTTACTAATGTCTTACATACAGTAGATGTTCAGTGATCACTAGGGAGATTACACAAAGACGAGACAGACATCAATCAAAGGAGCCCAACAGAGTCAGTCAGCAGCGGCAAACTTAATGAATGAGGAACAAGATGATATAAACCATGTCAGTGGCTGGTAACATTTTAAGATTTTAGTTTTTAAAAATTTAAAGGTAGGTAATTTTAAAGGTAGCTATCTCAATTAAAGGGATATATTTATCCAAGATTAAACACAATATATCTAATTAACATCTGTACGTTTGACCCTGTAACATAGTCCTGAAGACTAATAGACACAATTGAGCGCGTAACTATCCCTGCCTTCTAATATCAGTTTGAAGACTGAATTCTGCCACCTTTGGCCAATGGTAAAATCCTTGGAAAAGTAACTTCTACTATATCTATCTACTATAGCGTCATGGTCAAGATGAAAAATCCTGGCTCATTGCTGTTAGCCCTCAGATTTATTACCAAACCAGAAAAACTTACCAATTTTACATTCTTAGCAAGGGTTCCCATAAGTAAAGTAGTGTGATGGGTTAGTCTAAGTGGTTTTCTGACTGTAAGCACTTACAGGCAGGGTTTATGAATGGAAGCAAGTGAAGGCCACTCCGGACAAGTTATGTAGCCCCATACTTTCTCCCGGGGCTATTTATGGAACGTGGATGGCCAGTGGGAAAAGATCATGTTTATTTTTACAAGCCAGCCACAAGACATGAAGGAGTTTGTAGTTTGTACTTCCTCTCTCTGGGAAGGTTATCTTCTTCACCTGAGTGGCAAGGAGGGGAGGAAGAAATGATCTCCCTTTAGCCAACTAAACCTGAGCCTTAGCTACCCAGCCCAAGGAGGAACAGGCGCAGAAATCAGTCAGTTCCCAGGCATGACTCCAAGAGGTTGCTTCTGGAGATGCCACCTAGGCTATGGCTAACAAGTGACAAGAAAATGGATTTTATATGCTTCAAAATTTTACTTCCAAATAGATTATATGAAGATACTGGAATAAATTCTTACTTATAATTTGTCATATGTTTTGAACTGTTAAATGCAATAAAATAAAACTGAATCTAATGGATATGGCGAAATGGAGACCATGGAAAAGTAATTTTTAAAAGTTTTATTCTGATGGCTAGCTATACTACTCCTGAAATGTGTAATAAGCCTGGTTAGCTCCGTGCAACTAGAGACTGAGTAAATATTTGCTCTAAACAGCATTATCTGCCTTAACAGAAATAATATAATTCAGCCAGTACCATGTAGTTAAAATGTCCCTGATCTTGAATGGTGTATGTGGTATATTTGCAATAAGGAGGGGGAGCTGATACTCTGTTTTCAATTAGAATGTCCCATTGCCAATGCTAGTGGCACACAGAGACCGGGAAAGGAACACGGAAAAAGGAGTTGTCAGGAGGAGAGGGGAGGTGAAACCTCTTTCTCCCTGGAGCATACGGCATGGGGAGACCTTTCCTGGGAAAGTGGGCCATCTCATTGGCGCATGCATCAAAATCACTTGAAAACGATACAGGCATGATTTTTATCCTCAAGTGGCCTCTGCTTACAGACAAAGACACACAGCAAGAGGGGACCCGGAAGATCTCCAACAAAAACCTAAAATGGCAAATTCTGGGTTTTTGTTCCTGTTCTCTCTCTTGGGAGTTCCTCCTAAAGGGGTGTTCCAATTCAACAAAACAACAACAACAACAACAAACCCCTCCAACCTTACAAAATATTCCTTAACCTGTTTCTCTATTTCTCTATTTTATAAATGAACATTCTTTGAGACTCTACAAGACACAATAGTGACATGCAAATAAGTCTATGTGGATACATTCCTGATTTCCAGTTATCCTTGACCACAAGTGCTGAATTAAGTTTCATGGAGGAACAGTATCTGTGATAGGCACACATTACCAACCTCTGTAACCTAACAGAAATCTCCTTGCATTTTGCAAAGGATGAGACATTTGACTTCATCAGGGGTCGGGCGAAATATATTTAAGAATCCCATTAAGAAGTCCTAAATTCAACATGCACACACACAAATTTAACTTCAGTGTGCAAATGAACACACACATGGGGCATTGGTTCCTCCAGGGAATTGTGCCAAGATTCTCTATTTACAAATACAGTAGCAATTAAAAGCATACACAAAATACCAATCTTTTCAGGAGCACCAGTACTGAGGTAAGTGTTCATATACCCTATATGCTTGCCTTAAATCACACCTTAAAGTCATGACCCCCCCCCCCATTCACCAATGTAGTTGCTGACTCTTAGCCAGAAGGACTTACTGAGAAGTGTGAAGTATATTTAAATGCACTACTGTAAAAGAGTTGCCATTTTAACGACAGGTTAACATTTAGAAGAAATGTCTTACAACCCTGGCCGACAGGATCATTAGAAAGAATCTTGGGGCATGTTTTCCTAGCCCTCCAATGATTTAGGGTGACTACCAACCATTTTCACAGCCTGGGTTCAAATGAGACTTTGAAATTTAACTGGGCAATTGTAGTCTCACTTAACTCAAAAATTTCAGTAATAAGTAACACACTCCTGACTTTCATAATAGAACTGGCTCACTTAATCCTGATTGCCTTTTAAATTTTAAGCAAGGATGCATGCATTGCTGTCCTCTCACCCACCCACTGTGGTTGCCCTGGGAACCTCAGCCACATTACACAGCTGACTCTTGCAGAAGCCAAATACTCGGTACACCTCTAAGCTATTTCTGGTCCCATTACAAACCTAAACCCAACCCCATCTTCCGTCCTTTCTGTTCAACCATGATTTGCAGGAAAGTAGGAAAAGAATACACTATTTTCCAATACAAGAAGCTATTTTTGAGGACCAGTCATTTGGGCTTCGCTTCAAAAGGCACATTTATTTTAGTGGCAACTTAAATAAGTAGACAGGAAAGAATCAGATTTAAGAAAAAAAAAAAAACCAAGACAAACAAAAACCCAGGGTGGGCTTTGTGGACTACATTGAAGTAAGTAGGAACTGGAGATCTACACAAACCACTTGGGCCTCACCACTAGTCTAATCAGAGTCCCTAAGTAGGCATTCACAGTTTTATCCTGACACTCACAGGCCTTCAGAAAACACTGTTTAAAAATGTAGTCAAGAACGCTCAAGCAGCTTGCCTGAATGTCCAGTTCACATGTGCAATGCAGAAGGCTGCAAAGTCAAAACTATGTGACAAAGAAAACTCAGTGCATCTTGCAGGCTTTGATAAATTATGAAAAAAAAATCATTGTATATATATTATCACTTAAATAACATCTGATACACATTTTGAAATAATTAACTTGTGTTCACATTCCATGCATTGTCTAGTGGGTTAAGCCCTGGGTTTGTGTCTTTGTGCCCATTTCCCAAGAAAGAAAGCTCCATTCTTTTTGACAAATCCAAACATTTCTAGACTGCAGTGGTAGCAGCCAGGAATTTGCATTTATCCTCTTCACTGAATACCTGCCTTCACTAAGGGACACTTTAGACTGCTTAGAAAGCCAACTGCTCGGGGTACTATCTGCAATCACAGACAATCTTCTTCATTGTTTTTGCAAGATACCTGGCTATCACAGACAATATCTAATTTTCTTCCCAAAGGCCCTCTTCCTTCCGCTTCATCCCCATTTCCCTCTTCCAAAGCCCAGTGGACTTGGGATCCCCAATTAGCAGCGGAGCTTTCCCTCGTGCTCTGCAGCACCTTCCTCTAGCAAAGAAGGAAACAACAAAACTTGCAAACAAACCAACGATAACAATAGAAACTCCACGCAAACAGGTGGGCAAACCATAGCCTCCTCCGGGGGCGGAGGCTCACTTTTTACTGCAGGATTCGGAGTTTTTCAGGAACTTCCTGATGACCAGCCCCAGGCAAACCACCAGCAGCAGCATGTAGCCCACCGTGCCTGAGAAAGTGGGCGCTGCAGGGGGCGCCTGGAGGAACTGGCGCAGGCCCTCTTCCACGTAGTGCACCTGGTCATAGATGCTGAGGAAGGTAAAGATGTGGAAGAGCTGGTGACTGTGACCGATGATGTCAAACAGACCCGGCTGTATGCGCTCAGGGATCTTGCTCACGTTGAAGAAGGCAGCCACCACCAGCCAGAAGTAGCGGCGGTAGAAGTGCACGAAGAGTGTGGGGTTCTCGCCTCGTAGGTCGAAGAGCCAGCTCTCTAGCATAATGGGGCAGGCCATGCTGAGCGGCATGACGAAGACGAAGGTGCGCAGGGCGAACGGGTAGGAGCACCAGTCAGTGCGGCTCTTGCAGCACGCCACGGTGCAGGCCACGGCCAGCACGAAGGCCACGGGCAGAACGAGCGCGCGGTAGACGGCGATGAGCCGGGTGCAGTCCACGTGCCAGCCCAGGCGCTGCTGCACGTATGGCGTCATGACCCTGGCGTCCAGCAGGCTCAGGCTGGGCAGCAGGTAGTAGTAGTAGGCCACCGTGCTGCCGAAGCCGTAGTAGCTGATGGAAGCGTAGTCCAGGTAGAAGAAGGCGGCGCGCAGGCGCAGCGACAGGCAGCTGAACACGTGCGCCGTGCAGCTCATGGCGAAGGTCAGCAGCACTCCCGACGCATAGCACCACAGCGGCAGCAGCCAGGGGTGGTGGAAGGGCACGTCGCTGCCGCCCAGGAAGAAGAGGCGACAGAACTTGCTGAGGAACAGCAGCAGCGGGATGAAGTGCGTCCAGAAGTTGAGCGTCTCGTTGGTGGGCTTCAGCACCGAGGCCAGGCACTCCTGCGCGGTGCACGGCAGCCGCCGGTAGCCGGACAGGATGAAGCACTCCACGAAGTCGTCGGGCACCTCGTCCCAGCGCAGCAGCGCCTTGGCCGGGGTCGCCGGCGGGGTCCGGGGGGCGGAGGCGGAGAGCGAGCGCCGGGTGCCCGAGGCCGGCGGGCCCTTGGCGCTCGCGCCCCGCTGCTGCAGGCGCCGCGGCATGGTGCCCCCCGGGGGCTGAGCTATGGCGCGCGCCGGGCG
>CAJQZJ010033886.1:2381720-2403062 GCA_907164525.1 Lophiomys imhausi | reverse complement strand
ATCTATCTATCTATCTATCTATCTATCTATCTATCTATCTATCTATCTATCTATCTTATTCTGAACAGGCAAACTGTATATTTTTAACCACTTACTATCTGTTTAATCTAGTAAGCCTATTTTGTGATAAATTAAGACTAGTATTTGACATGACCAAGAGCTTGCCTGGCAAGTCATCAATCTGTAGTACCAAGACTCCTAAATAGATTGCAATAGCAACCTATAAGAGGATTGGAAGTAAACTTGTACTTTTAAATGAGTTGTATAGGCACAATACCTTGTATAATAGTTGAAATATACATATATGTGTGTTAAAATATAAAATTCTATACCAATAAATAAAAAATTAACCTATTTTATATTACTATACAAAAGTTTATACCAATGTATCAAAAGGTAATTTTATTTTAAAAAATAATAACTTTAAGTTGAAAATTATATTTAATAATCTACCCTTTTATTTTATTATTTTTATATTATATACCCATATTAAACTTGAGTTTAAGTTCCTAAACCATTTTTTAAAAAAATAAGACCATTAATAACGTTTAATCATCCCCTTTATAATAACAAATATCCATTAACTATAGAACAACCAAAACTCATCCACCCTTTCTTGGGAATGTGACGAAGTTCTTCTGAAAAATTACTTCCTGCTGATTTTGGGTGAAGAAACTCTGTTAGGGGCACAAATAAGAATGAAAAAAATGGTTAAGCAATTTAATAGGAACATGTGTTGTTCAATATCTCAAATATTGAAAATATAGGCCCCAAAAAAGTTCTGTTTGGAATGGTAAAGTTGTTCTGGAAGCAGTTTTTGATGGAACAGGAGCTGAGGCTGGGGGAATTGAAATCATCTGGGGTTGGATAAAGCAGGATCCTGGAATAAATATGTCTCAATGTCTCAGCATCCTAGAGAATGAATCTTGTTGAGGCCATCTTCATTATTGGTGTTTGGTCCTTTTGCTCTGGAAATACATAATTTCTCATAAGTAACATATAGTTCTGTAATTACAAAAATGCCTTGGAAATGCAGAATGCACAGATTAATCAAGGGAAATTTTCTGCTCTTTGAGCAGAAGAAAGACATTTGTAAGTCTCCATTCGTGTCATATGAAAGATGGCATGTAATAATAAGTCATGTGTATTTTATGTAGTCAACATTTTTTATTTGCTATGAATATATATTTATATCTTATCCAGTCTGAGGTATTCCCACATAGTACAATCAGCACATATAAATTACCTGTTAATTCTTTTGTTTGTAGCCAAGATCTTAGGAGGTCTTTCCAGTCAAATATGATTTCTATCAGTTTGGATGGAAGACTTAACTTTTCTTTCCTGTTGACATAAAAAAAGGTTCTCTCCCAAAATGACAGAACCTTGTCCTCTATTTTGAAGTCATTATAGCTATGTTTATTAAAATTAACAGTCCATAGATCTGCTATATTTTGATTTCCCACAAAGGGAATAAATAAATCCATCATTATTATTACCATTTTAGTTATTATTACATATATATGGCAATATATAATCATTTTAAGTTGAAAATTCAGCATAAGACTGTATAAAGTTAATATTCTCTAAAGCTGACATAAATTTATTAATTGATTGAAACAGGTTTTTTTTTTCTGTGTTGTTCTGGCTTTTTGTAGATTAGGTTGGCCTCAAACTCAAAAGGAACTTATCTGTCTCTGTCTTTTTCTCCCACATTTTGGGATCAAAGGTATGCATTTATATATTTTTTCTTTCCTTTTCTCCTTTCCTTGGAGATTTAATTTCTATGTGGATATATCTATCCTTATTGAGACAAAGTTTCTCTGTGTAGCTTGGGCTGTCTTAATTTGCTTTTTAGAGTTAGGTAGATTAGATTAGCCTCAAACTCACAAGGAACCTGTTTTCTCCTTGTCTCCCAAGTTTTGGGATCAAGGTATGAATTTAGTCAATTGAATTACCCTTATTAAACAATAATATTAATTAAACCATTTTGTATTAGTCTGGGTTCCAGTTCTCCTATGGGAGCTCTGTTCTTGAAGAGATTGGTTTAGAGTAGCATGATATGCTATTTTGTGTCAGCCTTTGTCAATTGTTGGCGGTGGGAGGCATGCAGCTTGCATGTTCCTCCCCAGCCTAACTCTGGATCTTTTATACTAGCTAACGGAATATATCTCTTTTAGGACAAAATGTCTCTTGGCACCAGTTCTCCCTTGGGAGCCCCACACCTAAAGAGACTGACTTGTCACCCCTTTCTCTTTATATAAATTTAAGATTATGTGTACTTATTCATTAGATCAGTTAGAACATTATTATTTATTACTAAGCAAAAATTTACATAGTACCTTCAAGGAAAAAATATGTCATTTTGAATTCTAGACTGTCCTTAGCAAGCAAAGTAACAGACAGCAAGCAGGCCTCTGGGAGCAATTAATTAACATTTAGAATATGTGATAGATCACTGCGTCAACAGAGTCTATGATGATATTTAGTCTTGCGTGCAAAATGTATGTGCAAATGTAGTTGTCCTTCTATCCCTGTCTATAAATTCAACCTCCCAGTGCAGGGGAATCTCCTTCCTGTGGACCAACCCTGCAGCCCAGCCATGGACAGAAACATTTTGCCAGACTTTCCCAAGCCTGGAGCTGCCCTGTGGAAAGGTAGGGTTATTCATGTCTTAGCTGGGGATACACTCGGTCCTTTCTTCTCTTTATAAATGACTAATAGCCTACATGTGTGCTGCATGGGGACAAAGTCAGCATGGCAGAGGTTCCTGGGAGGCAATGGGGCCCTATATTCTGCTTCCCCAACCTCTTCCATTCCTCTGTGCTGGACAGCTCCCTCACAAAATCTAGAGGTGTGAAGAGTGAACTCAAGATCACACAGCTACATTTCTGACCATCATTCTAGCTTTCTTTGAGATGACCTGGGTGTGCAGTGTGTGTGTGTGTGTGTGTGTGTGTGTGTGCGCGCGGGCGCATATAGGGAGGTAAAGAACCTTAGCTTTCAAGTCAGGCTGGCCTGGGTTTAAAGTCTGACTTTGTCATGGGCTTGATATTTAACTTACTGCAAATTATCTAGCCTCTCTTTTACCACATGACTTTCCTGTAAAGTTGTCATGAAGTGAAGTGTGCCAGCCACAGAAAGGAATCTGTAAGAGGAAGACAGTTCTATTACTCCAGTGGTTCTCACACCATAAGCAACAAAAAGCCCGGGTACTGTATTGTGGAATATGAATTTAAGATGATACACTTCCCAGGACATTCATCTTCTGGTAGATGTGTATGCTTGAACATGAAAAGCCACTGGGATTTAAAGGGATGAACCTTTGACAGTGGTGGACATTGGGCATTCAGCTCGCTGCAGGAATAAGTGTAGGGGGAGCTCAGCTTGAAGGTTCTGGGAGAAGCCGCTCAGGAGACCTCAGACAGATGTCCTGTCTGGGTACCAGCAGTCAGCCTCAGGTGGGAGGCTGATCGTCCTGGAGAAATCCTGGCTGTATTCGCCAAAGTGAGATGGAAGGTCTTAGGGTTACTATTGTTGTGATGAAACACCACAACCAAACAAACAAGAGAAAAGGATTTATTCAACTTAAACTTCCACACCACTGTTCATTATCAAAGGAAGTCAGGACAGGAACTCAAACATGGTAGAAACCTGGAGGCAGGAGCTGGTACAGAAGCCATGGAGGGGTGCTTCCTACTGGTTTACTCCCATGGCTTTTACTTGCTTTGTTCAGCCTGCTTTCTTGCAGAACCCAGGACCACCAGCCCAGGGATAGCATCACCCACAATGGGCTGGGCCCTTCCCATTAGTCACTAATTGAGAAAATGTCTTCCAGCGGGATCTTATGGAGGCATTTTCTTAACTGAGGTTCCCTCCTTTCTGGTGACTCTAGCTTGCGTCAAGTTGATATAAAACTAGCCAGCACAAGGTGTCAGGCCACAGAACCTGGAAGCACTGGAGCTAGGCACAGACAATTCCCACATGAAAGTGGCAGCGTCTGCTCCTCCCTTATGTCTGGCAAGAGGAGCTCATCAAGATGCCAGTCATCATTTGTTCTGATTTGCATAAAAAGGTGTCAGTTTTGTTCCAAGTAAAGCATTTCTAGGGAAAGACAGCTAATCACTTCCTAAACTGTTGGCTATATTCAAAATTTTGTTTAAGTCATTTTAAAAATAAAGCTAAAGCTGTTCATACATTTACCATCCGTGTATGAATTCCATCCGATGCTCTGCTTTTAATGGTGCTACTGCCTGAAAGGAGCAGCACACATGTCCTTTCCATGGTAAGTGTCTCTGTGACATTTCACCCCATCACAATGGCTCACCATTGGGAGTGCCTGAGTTGTCATTTTAAAATTTTCATTTGTTTACTTGCTGTAAATTCCCAGGAATAGGGGCTGGAGAGATGGCCCAGAGGTTAAGAGCACTGGCTGCTCTTCCAGAGGTCATGAGTTCAATTCCCAGCACCCACATGGTGGGTTACAAACATCCATAATGAAATCTGGTGCCCTCTTCTGGCCTGCAGGTGTACCTGCAGACAGACCATTGTATACATAGTAAATAAAATCTTAAAAAAAAAAAATTCCCAGGAATAGAATTAGAAAGTGAAATATGTGAACGATTGGTGACTCCTGTGAAACTGCAATTTAATTATCAATTGTATTTATTAATAAGTATAAACTATAAGATTAGACTGGTGGGATATCAGCTGGCAGCCTGGCCTGTCTTAATCGGCCGCCTGATTTGTCCTGGAGGAAAAAGCCCTGGACCAAGGGTGGCTTATACCACCTGTAACCTAAACTCTGTTAACTAATATAAGTTGTTACATTCGGCCGGTAGAATTGCTGGCAGCTCGGCGGGAGGCCGATGGCCCTGGATTGCTTGGACTGACATAGGCCACTGTGGTCCTTTCCCCAATAATTAAATACACCAAGACCTTTTAATGTTTCAACCCTTAGCCCTTAGCTGGGCAAACTCTCAACTAGCTAATCTAAATTAACCAGGACCACCTAATCCCAAACTGCCATGTGCCTGTTATTACCTTCCAGAGTTCTCAAACACTCAGTAAAGGAGGTGCCAGAGGGAGTAGAACTGGACTGCATTATAGATTATAACATCATAATATCCTTCTGGGGGCTGGAGAGATGGCTCAGCAGTTAAGAGCACTGGCTGTTCTTCCAAAGGACTCTGGTTCAAATCCCAGCACCCACATGGCAGTTCATAGCTGTCTGTAATGGCTGGGCGTGGTGGCGCACGCCTTTAATCCCAGCACTCAGGAGGCAGAGGCAGATGGATCTCTGTGAGTTTGAGGCCAGCCTGGTCTACAGAGTGAGTTCCAGGACAGCCAGGGCTGTTACACAGAGAAACCCTGTCTTGAAAAACAAACAAACAAACAAACAAAAATTCTGTGATTAACAAAAACAGCCTATCCCTCCTCCAAACCCATGATTTCTGGAGTTAAGCATGGAGAGGGTTCTCCGTTCACCAGTTGTACTTCATTGTAGCAAAGGACAGCGATGAGTTACAATTTGTATGCTGCACTATCTACAGGCCGTTAGTCCTCAAGCTCCTAAGGGCAGACACACTGTCACTGTGTTTCAGTCCCGTGGTCTAGCGTATCACAGGACCCAACAGAGGTCAAATTCATAAATGAATGAATGTGCTCCTAGAAACAGGAAAGTTCCACAAATAGACAACTCAGTTCTACACTTCCAAAGGGATTTCCCAAGATATACATATAGGTTTTTAGAAAACATTTTACTGTGACAATCCAAAAGACTGTTGGGGTGATATCATGCCCAGAAAGGAAAGAAAAAAAATCTTAATTCCGGAAATTCTGTTATGAAACAAAACTTAATTAGTAATTTTCTGAGAAGTCCCAGGATTGTTTTGGAATTCTGTTGGTGTTCTTGTTGAGCCAAGGGAGGGGACCTGGTGAGTCAGCATGCATCCTGCACTATTGTAAATGGTTCACACACCTTAATCACCTCACCAGGCAGCATGCAGGCCTCCGCCCAGTTTTACTTTCCACTTGCAATACAGTGTTTCAGAAATTCTCAAAGAATGCAGACAAGTTTTTTTCAAAAACCTTACGAATAGGATTTACCCACTTCCAGCTCTAACGTTGTTAGTAAGTGGCTGCTGGTTTTCTTGATATATCTTTTACGTATCTAACCCTTTCCCCATCTTATTCTTTTTTTTTGTTGTTGTTTTGTTTTTCGAGACGGAGTTTCTCTGTGTATCTCTGGCTGTCCTGGACTCGCTTTGTAGACCAGGCTGGCCTCGAACTCACAGAGATCTGCCTGCCTCTGCCTCCCAAGTGCTGGGATTAAAAGTGTGCGCCACCACCGCCGGGCCCCCCCCATCTTATTCTTTTAGTATATATTTCAGGTTTACTTGTTCTGGCTTGGAGTTTTGTTTTCCTATCCTGTGCTGCCAGTTTTTAGCACTACTGGATTACATTTGCTTGTTTTATCTAGAATTGTTTTTATGTGTTTTCTTAGACACTGTTCCGTCATTTTTGTTCTGTGCCTTTTGTAGCAGATATTGTAGCGTTTAGGACAGGGTGAAATCATCCAGTGAACTAAAAAAAGGCTTAACTGTTCCCACGGTCAGAATGACTGAAGTATACACAATACATGTTCCCCAACTGTGCGCTGCGCTCCACTCCATTGGAGATACAAATACAACAGTATCTACATATTGTTTTAAAGTTAAAGGCAAATGTTATGTGATTATGACACTAGATTAAAAAAATAATAATTGTTTGGGTGTGGTAGCACAGGCCTATAACATTGGCACCAGAGAGGCAAAAGTGGGAGGATTCCAAATTCGAGGCCAGCCTAGTCCACATACATGTTCCAGGCCAGCCAGACCTACACAGTGAGGCATTGTCTTAAAAGAACCCAAACCAGCTAAACAGAAGCAAAACAAGACCAAAACCAAACCAAACCAAGTAATTGCCCCTTTTCTTCATGTGGGAGATTGAACCTAGGGCATTTTGAGTGAGAGACAAATGCTCGATTATTGAACTGTAAACAAAACCCATTAATAATAATAATAACAATAATAATAATAATATAAATGCTAAGAACAGCAGGAGCACAAAGAAGCTATCTAAAGCCATCAATGGCTATGCCTAACAACGAGCAGCAGCTTTTTACTGAGTGAAAAAGTAAGGCAGCTGTCAAGATGGCCAGAAGCAACTGATAATGCTGCGCTCAGTGCTATTGTGCTATTGTTTCAAAGAAAGAAAGGAACATTCTCTGTCCAAAAACCTAACAATTGGAAAAGGCAGCAAGCCTTTGCGGTATACTTTTAAAAATCAAGACTCCATTAAAAACATCTGGCTATGGTGGCTCAGGCCTATGACCTCAGGAGGTGAGAGGAGAAGTGTGATTTTGAGGTCAACTTACAATGAGTTTCTAGGCCAGGCTGGACTACACAGTGAAACCCTGTTTCCAGAACTAAATCAACAACAGAGGTTTGGCTGATTGCAAGACACATATAAACAAATTACCAGTTTTACTCCTGTATTGTATGTGTGAATATGTTCTATTCACAAAATTACAATAGGAACTTCATATAAGAATAAAAGGTATTAGAGAAACATCGAACATTTTGGACATTGTACCATGTGGCTGAACAAATAGGTTGGTATAAAAATGTCAATTCTTAACAAATTCAGGCACACTTAATACAATCCAAATCAAAATATGCAGGCTTGTTTTCTTCAGAGACAGACAAATGATTTGAATATTTGCATAGAATAAATGTCCGGAAGTTTATAACTTTTTGGAGATGTGGTCATGGGCTTGCCTTGCCAAAGAGGAAACAAAACTTCACATGAAACTATAAAATGAAAACAGCCTTGTTGTGGCACAAATGCAGCAAAGTCCAGAGACAAACAGACCACATTTGAGAGCTTGAAATTTGGGGGCTGGGGATATAGCTCCTGTCTTGTAGCATTAATGATGCCCTGTGATCCTCGATGCCAAACATACACACACATACACACACACTCACATACACACTCACACACACACACACACAGGTGTGGGTGCCCTCATGATGGCATGGGTGGTTCAGTTGAATGGAAAAGGATATGTATTAATTAACTCTTCACGTGGACATTTGAGGAGATAAATGTCCAGAGTAAGATTTCTTAGCTTCAGTCTCAAGTTTTGGTTTTACATGAGCTCGAATGATCTCTTAAATTCTACAATCCACAATTTTCTTATCTATGTGAACCTTATACAGTGTTTTTTCAGAATCCCTAGCATGTAAAAATTGATCAGTAAATGTGAGTTATCATTGCATGTCTTATTTCACACTCTAATAAAAATAAATCCCAGGGCAGATTAGAGATATAAATGATAAAATAACAGAAAAAAAGTATAGAAGAGTGTTTGTAAAAATCTCAACATGAGAACACGTGAAAGACAGTAAGACAAGAAACCATCAGCCATAAAAAGAGAAATACAGTACAACAATATAAACATTGAGCAGAGAATGAAAAACAGGTGATCCTTGGTATTGCTACTGGAGCTCCCAGAAATGGTCCACCTGCTGACAGACAAAATGAAATGGATACAGGCATTTTGACTACGAAAGAGTAACTTACATGTATATGTAATTTTGATGTGAAATTATAAAGCAAGGGCAGTGACATAGTCGTTAATACGTGAACGAATACCTTGTGCTATGGCTTGTATAGCATCTTGCTCTATGGTTTGGCCTCCAAACCAACCCAGGGATGTATCTTCTTTACTGGAGGTTTAGTGCTTAATGTGGTAGAACTGAGAGGTGGTGGGCATTTAAAAGATGAGGCCTAATGAGAAGTGGTTAGGTGATGGGGCACACTGCCCTAGGAAGAGATTAAGGAAGTTCTGGGGGACTCCAACTAATTCCCATGCCAATCAGTTGTCAGAGCAGACTGCTCCTGAGTCTGGAAGTATCTCTGGCTTCCTGTCTTACCATATGATTTCTTGCATTTGCACACCATCCTGTTTCGATCCCACCTGGTATGATGCTCACAGTCAAGGAAGCCCTCCCTGACCTGATTGACAGGTCCTCCAAAAATGTAAGCCTACTCCTCTTTTCTCTGTAAAAACAGTCAGGTATTATGTTGTGATAACAGAGAGTAGATTGCTGCGCTGTGCTGGCCTCTCTCGGTGTGAGGTTCTTGTCAACGCGGTTGCCAATAGCTCTATCTACTCTTATCTGCCTTCACTTCCCTGGTACGTTCTGGGTTTTTGCTTTCACTGCCCTGCTTGTCTGTCTTCCAGCTGTGCACTGTTCATCGGTGGCTTCTTTTCCTAGTCTCTTTGATGATTTAATTTTATCCCACTCCTTTTAAAAATATCAACAGAGTAGAACAGGAGGAGGCACATGCTCATGCTTAGCCAGCTTCCTTGAGCGAGAAGCCTTTAATTTCATGCTACCAATAAGAAATGGGGGCAGGGGTGGCCCTGCATACACATGCATTGATCTGTATAGATTTCTCTGAGGGCAGAAAATATTTGAGGTATACATAAGAGTTAACATTTGACTTGACACTTATTTGTCAAACATCGATTTGTCCTTGACTAGAAAGCCCTGACTACGTTATGAATAAACTCATCTCGCTTCACAACTGTGGGGTGACCAGAATCAGCAGAGCAGCCTTTGATCGTCATCCAGCTTGTTCATTCTGAACTACTTTTCCATAAAGAAGGCAAAACCCCCAAAACCTGGTGAAGCAAGTGATCATAATTAAGGTCTCCAAGCCTACAGCCTTTTCAAGGACAAACAGGAGCAAGTGACACCAAAACAGCTAGGAGCACGTGACAGCATTTAGGAGTTACTAAGTCCACTCACTGTTCTGTCAGCTCACCTGCCCTCACCCTGTCTCACAGACTTCGGAGGCTTCTCCTGCAATTTTATTTTCTCCACTCTTAAGATCTGAAGGTCCAGATCAAGGTCCGGTAGGGTCAGTTTCTAGCAAGAGCTCTTCCTGGCTTGCAGACAGCTGCCTTCTCACATGGCAAGCCAGCGGGGAGAGGAGGGGAGGGAGCTGCGTTTCTCCTTATAAAAGGGCACCAGTTCAGCTGCATTAAGAACACACCTTTATGATTTTTTTTAAAAACTGCTATCACCTCTCATAGGCCCCACATCCACATACAACCACACTGAGGATTAAGGCTTCATCCTAGGACTATGGGGGAGGGACACCATTCAGTCTTTAGCAATCATTTCTCAGATTTCTTTGTTAAATTTTAAAAACGTCGACGGAGAAAAGCTGGTAAGAAAAGAAAACTACATTCAAGTGTACCTTGGTGACATTGTCTGAGAGTGTAAGGAGATTTGAAAACCATCTTGGTCCTTTTGCTGTGTGTGTGTTTGTAAAACCATTTTCTTTGCTTTTCTGCTAGCTGGTGGAAAAGCTCATTAAGAGTCAGGGGAACAGCATGTTCCATTATCAACACACTAAATCACAGGATTAAGGAATATTCTATCAAAAGCAATCACATTTATTAATGTTCCCACAGAGCTGTGGTCTAAAACAATAAACTTAACCATAACAATTTGATAGCCATTAATCAAATAAACGCATGCCTTCATCTACTCTTCCTAGTTTATTACAAATTCCCTGCTAGTCACAGGAGGGAGGAAATGAATATTTTATCTTTTAAAGGGGTAACTTTGGAAAGAGAATAAATTAAAAATATGTAAGCAATTAATTTGCATTTCCTCCCAGTTTATGAATCAGGCAAATCACTGCACAGATTTAATGAGCCCAGTTTTCTCCCTTGCTAATGACATTAGAGATTGACAGGAAAGGCTGGCAGGGACAGAAAGAGGTCTTTTCTCATCCATTCACCAAGTATAATTCAGTACTCCTTTTAAAAATTGTGATGGTAAGTGTTAATTATCAGCTGAACAGAACCACCTAGGAGGTGGACCTCTACTTACACTTGTTAACTTGATTGTATGGAAGGGAAAAGACCACTGAGGGTGGAACCATTCCCTGGGATCCTGGACTATATAAGTAAGAAACAAGAACCGAGTAGCAAGAACATTCATTACTCTCTGCTTCTCAACTGTGAATGCAATCTGAGACCATTTCCTGAAGTTCTTGTCACTGTGATTTCCCTGCCATGATGGATTATAATCTGGAACCATGAGCCAAATAAACTCTCATTGAGCTTACTTTTGCTGGGGCATTACAGCAATTGGGAAAAGAAACCAGGAAGCCAGAGCCAGAGTTTCTCAAAGGGATTTCAGTTAAGCTCCTCACTAATCCTTTCCAATGCAGCAAACAGAGAGAAGGGTCAGAGGGAGAGGGAGGTTGGAGGGCCAAAGAGAAAGAAGGAACATTTGACTTAGTTAACAGGGAGTGTGGAGTGGCGATTCGATGCAAAGCCTCCAGTCTTTATAACACTGCATGCGAGGCATATGGAATCTTGATTGGTACATACTCGCAATTATTTGCTGATTCCCTGAAGGCTGTGTCTGTCTTATCAGACCTATTGATTCATGTATCCCTCATATCATTCTCCAGTGTGCCCCCTGGTGGCCACTGTAGGGGGCAGGGCACTTCCTGTGATATTTACTATCCCTTTGGTATAACCTGCAACCAGTCTGTTCATTTCACTCCAGCTAGGCCTCCCTCTATGTTATTGCCTAATATCTTGCTTCCCACAGTTCCATCAAAACCACTTTCTGTAGGGGTTAGATAAATTAGATTTAGAAAATATATAGGAGTTTCTGATACTGTCTCTTAATTCTGGGCATGAACAGCATTATCAGCATGAAGTCAGCAAAAACAGGAAAGACTTAATAGACTGAAAAACAAGTTTGAAGTCAGAAAAACAGGAAAGACTCAATAGACTTGAAGAAACAAAGTATCTGGCCTAACATTGTTTTCAGCTGCTAGGTGGGCAGAGCCCAAATTAAGCTGAAACAGAGTTCCTCCTATTTAAGGACAGTGCATGGAGCCCAGAAAAAGAAGAGGCCCCTGATGCTAGAGAGCTCCAAGAGTCCTTCTGAAAAAAGGGCTGGCCATTGATGGCCAGCTCTGTCCCTGAAGCAGAAAGAAGCCGGTGAGCAAAGAAAGCCTGAGCAAGACACCAAAAGGCCAAGGACTGGACCCTGTGGCTCAGCTTTTGCCTGGAGGGGTTTGATCTGTCCGATCAGTGGCCTAGGGGAAACTGTGCCTGGCTTTAAGGATTGAAGCAGAGCAGCTGAGTTCCTGATTCAAAAGAAGTAAGTTGGCCTGCAGACGGCTGGGGTCTCCCACAGAGAAGAAAGCATGAAGCCTTATTTAAGGTGAGACTGTAATAACCAACTTACCCTGACGAACCTGCATCTGAGAGATCCAGAAAAAGGACTGCTAAGTGCGTTAAAGAATCTACGACAAAGACTGTGTTCCTGACGATTGAGGACCTGCCCCAGAGACTGTATCATTCTAAAAGGTTATGAAAGTAGTTGTTATAATTATCAATAGGTTTAGTGGATAGGTTAAAGGGGTTGTAGAAATTTATAGGATTAATAGTTAAGAAATTGTTGGTGTTTGTTATAAGTGAATTTAGTAATAAATAAATAAGTTAAATAATAATTTAAAAGTTCGGTTACAACTTTCCATGTGGCAAGCAAGGTGTTCTTTGAGAAGTAAATCATATCATCTTGGATTAGAATAAAGTCTCCAATCTTACTGTGGCCTCTAAACCCTATGACAACCCATGCTCCATTGTCTTCTCAGGTACCATATTCTCCCTCTCCCTTTTCCCTCTCTTCCTACCTTTCTCTTTCTCTCTTCACTCATTCAATTATTGTGGAAAAATACATACAGTAGGAAGCATAAAAACAAATGATTATTGTATCTGCTTGTACACAGCAATTGAAGGTGACCTTATGTCCTGCTTCAGTACAGCAGTGTGCTAGTGTCTTCATTACTTTTCTATTGCTGGGAAGAGACACCATAACAAAAGCAACTTATAGAAGAGAAGTTTTATTGGAGCTTACAGTTTCAGTGGGTGAGTCCAGGACCATAACAGCAGGAAGCATGGCAGCAGGCAGATGGACATGACCCTGGAGCAGTAGCTGAGAGCTTACATCCTGATCTGCAGGCACAAGGCAGAGAAGCAGCTAACTAAAAATGGTGTGGGCTTTTGAAACTTAAAAGTCCACTCCCAGTCACATAGCTCCTCCAACAAGGTCACACCTCTTTATCCTTCCTAAATAGTTCCACCAAACTGGGAACCAAGCATTCAAATATATGAGTCTGTAGGGGCCATTCTCATTCAAACCAATCACAATTAGTTACTTGTCTCACTGCTGTGATAAAATACCCCTATGAAAACAACTTAAGGTAGAAAACACTTATTTCGGCTCACGGTTCCAAGGTTTAGTCCATCACAGCCAACAAGTCACAACAGCAGGAGCTTGAGACACCTGGTCACATTACATCTAGTCAGATCACATTACATCTAGAAGGCTATGAGAGATGTGGTCAACTGGTTTTCTTCTTTTTGTATGGTCTGGAACCACAGCCCATGGAATTGTGCCATCCACAGTAGACAAGTATTCCCCCCCTCAACTAACCTAATCTAGATAATGCTTCACAGGCACGGACAAAACCTCCTCTCATAGGGGACTCTAGATCTCATCAAGTTAACAATCAAGACTCACCATTACAAAGGGCCCATACATTATAGCATCTACCTTCTGAACTTCAGAATATCATGCAATTGAAAAACAAACAAACAAAAAACCTAAAATGTAATGTTGGTCAGTTTAGCAATGTCTATCAAAATTAGTTTTCCTATGAGAGATTTATCCTGAAGACATGCTTACACACTTGCTAATACAAAGTTCGTAGACACCAGGCGGCGCACACCTTTAATCCCAGCGCTTGGGAGGCAGAACCAGGCGGATCTCTGTAAGTTCGAGGCCAGCCTGGTCTACAAAGCAGGCCCAGGACAGCCAGAGCTGTTATACAGAGAAACCCTGTCTCGAAAAACAAGGTTTGTAGTCTAGCACTGGTTGTAATAGTACACACTGATTGACAAGGATCTGGTTAATATGAACTAGCAATACGGAGTATCATGCTTCCATATCCCCTTAGGTTATACCTATTACTATTGCTATGATGAAACACCATAACCAGTGTAGAGAGCTGCGATGTGCCGCGCCCTAAAGATGGCGCCGGTTTCCGCCTTCCACCAGCCCGACGGTGAGCACTCTCAGTGGTAAACAAGTCCATATTTGGCAAAGACTGCTGATCTGGCTTGCTTCCGCATACGTGGGCCTCTAAGATAGCACCACGTGGCTTTACTTGATTGGCTGTTCATTTAGTATTTAGCCTGTGGGTTGGGTCTGCCCGGGCATTCGGAAGACTGTTTTCAGGGGACCTGAATAAACTGCTGGAGAAGAGCTTTTGTGAGTTGCGTCATCCTTGCTGGTCGAGGGGGACGCGACAAGTGGTGGCCTGTACGGGGACCCAAAAAAGACTCAGAACTCCTGCAGTCAGGGGCAGTGCTGGTAAGTTCCGGGGATAAATTAGGACAATAAAGTTTCGCGGAGATTGCAAACCAAAGGTAAAGTTTCGCGGAAATAGCGAACAAAAGGTAAAGTTTTGCAGAAATTGCGAACTAAAGGTAAAGCTTCGCGGGAAGTTGCGAACAAAAGGTAAAGTTTCGCGGAGATAGCGAACACAAGGTAAAGATTCGCGGAGATAGCGAACATACGGTAAAGATTCGCGGATAATAGCGAACATACGGTAAAGATTCGCGGAAATAGCGAACATACGGTAAAGATTCGCGGATAATAGTGAACATACGGTAAAGTTTCGCGGAGATAGCAAACATACGGTAAAGATTCGCGGGGAAGCTGCGAACCGAAAGTAAATTTTTAATCATGGGATCGTCTCAGTCACATCCAATTTTTCTGGCTCTTCAGGAGCTACTTTTAGCTAGGAATTTGAAACTTAACATTGCCTAACAAAGGGGAAGTGAATGGCAATCTAACCAAGGTTATTCAGGATCCCCTGGAGCCTTTCTCAGACTTCGTGGCTATAATGGTTGAAGCAGCTGGAAGGGTATTTGGAGACCCTGATTTGGCAATGCCCTTAATTAAACAACTTGTGTATGAGCAATGTACAAAGGAATGTAAAGCAGCTATCACCCCTTATAAGAACAAGGGGTTGGAAGCCTGGATGCCTCAGTGCAGACTGCCGCTCCATGGCCTTGGATGTATTGTGGCAGGTGGCCCAGATTGGCTGTGAGTGGAGTGTGACCTCTGTGCCATATCAAAATTATACTGTAGCTGCAAATTTGTCTAAGCAACTCTCTCAGTATCTTACAGGAAATTGGTCTGGCGAGTTTGATAAGCTGATGCAGAATCTGAGAACTGCCATCGTGCATGTGAATTCCACCCGGGTTAATGTCTCTGTTGCTGAAGGACTGTCAACATGGATCCTCTGAGCCATGATTCATCTGAAGGAATGGGCGGGAATGGGTGCCCTAGGAGGCATGTTCTTCCTAGTCAGTTTCATTGCCCTATGGTGTATCTGTAAGATGAGGATTTCACAGAGGAAAAGTAATGCCATGCTGGTGCAAGCCTTTGCTGCCTTGGAGGCTAGACAGCCACGCTGGGCACCTTTTTGTAGAGGATCCACAGGAGAGGAAAGACCTTTTCCCTGGACTGGATGTCAGGAGCGCAGAGCAGTTTGGGTTCAACAAGATTATTTTTCCTTTAGCCCCATGATTAGTAATATAGTGAATAAGTCTTGTACAGGAATGCTTGATATATCAACTAGGGATCCTCAGCAGACTACCACCAATCCTTTTGATTTGTGGCTTTTGTGTGGGGTAAATGGAAGTTGCATGGACTTGGGACCTGTCATTATGCTTGGGGGAGGAGTTTATCAAAGAGGTAATTTTTCCCTAAGGTCCGCTACCAAATTGGATCTTTCTAGCGGTAGTGGCTTTGGTACTTGGAATTCTTTGTTTCATTCTTACCGCAATAAGACCTTTTCAGCTTCTCCAGTATGTCTCTGGCCTCCTTTTCTGTGGATTGTAAGTAATGGGAGTGCATCCTTGGGTGAAGAAAAGTTAGTATGCACTCCGGGCACATGTTTTTATGCCCTATGCTGGAATGCCACAGCCTTTCCTGTGGCTGTGGTGACTAGAATGCCTCGATATGTACCAGTTCCTGTAGAGGCCCCTAATACCATGATGCTAATCAGGTTTAAAAGAGATTTTGGCATCACTGCAGCTATTGTTACTGCCATCACTATTGCTGCTGTGGGAGCTATTGCCTCAACTATTGCCTTGTCTAGTTCTATACAGACTGCCAATGCCCTGAATAACATCTCAGCCACTGTGGCACAGGCATTGGATACTCAGACCTCTATGAATTCTCATCTCAAAGGAGGTCTTATGATAGTTAATCAACGCATAGATTTAATACAAGAACAGATTGATTCTCTTTGGCAACTAGCACAATTGGGGTGTGAGTGGAAAATGCAAGGTTTGTGTGTTACTTCCGTGCAGTATCAAAATTTTACAAAGGCTGCTAATTTGTCTAGACAATTGTCAAAGTTCCTCTTACAGGATTGGTCGGCTGAGTTTGAAAATTTGATGAGAGAGCTGAGAGCGACAATCATCCACATCAATTCCACTTGGGTGGATTTGAGCCTGGCCACTGGCTTGACTTCCTGGATACAGACGGCTATGGATCATCTTAAGGAGTGGGCAGGCGTAGGCTCTTTGGCGATACTGATGATACTAGCCTGTCTGGTTTGCCTATGGGGCATCTACAAAATGAGAGCCACACAAAAGCGTAATGCAGCCATGATTATACAAGCCCTTGTCGCCATTGAGGCGGGCCAGTCCCCTCAGGCATGGCTCGCTGCCGTGAAGCCTTAAATCTTCACTGAGCATAGTCCCTGCCCACTGAGGTATTCGTTCCACGGATATTAGGGTTTGGCAAGTCAATGACGGAGTAGACGGGTAAGTCTCAGCCACCTAAGACAGGGCAGTCCCGAGTGGGGAGGCTGACCCAGAGACGGGTAAGAGTTTGAGCACCGCCCTCCTACAGGCTCAGGCCCACCGTGAGATCCCCAGACATGGGGATTACGAAGCCTTTCCAGGGACTTATACCAACTTTAGAAAAAATAAAAAAGGAGGATCTGTAGAGAGCTGCGACGTGCCGCGCCCTAAAGATGGCGCCGGTTTCCGCCTTCCACCAGCCCGACGGTGAGCACTCTCAGTGGTAAACAAGTCCATATTTGGCAAAGACCGCTGATCTGGCTTGCTTCCGCATACGTGGGCCTCTAAGATAGCACCACTTGGCTTTACTTGATTGGCTGTTCATTTAGTATTTAGCCTGTGGGTTGGGTCTGCCCAGGCATTCGGAAGACTGTTTTCAGGGGACCTGAATAAACTGCTGGAGAAGAGCTTTTGTGAGTTGCGTCATCCTTGCTGGTCGAGGGGCACGCGACAAACCAGAAGCAAGTTGAAAAAGAAATGGTTTATTTAGCCCACATTTATACTTTGTAGTCTATCACTGAGGGAAGTCAGGACAGGAACTCAAGCAGGACTGGAACCTGGAGGCAGGAGCTGATGCAGAGACCATAGAAGGATGCTGTTTACTAGCTTGCTCCCATGGCTTTGCTTAGTCTGCTTTCTTACAGATACAGAACCCAGGACCACCAGCCCAGGGATGGCACCACCCACAATGGGCTGGGCTCTCCCCATCGGTCACTAATTAAGAAAATGTTTTCCAGCTGGATGTGATGGAGGCATTTTCTTAATTGAGGTTCTCTTCTTTCCAGTGACTCTAGCCAGCACACATGAACAAAGGTGCCCTAAGAGGTGTTCTGACTGAAATGGAAGACACTTCAAGATGAAGAACAGCAGTAAGTGCACACAGTATATTTATAAAATGGGAGGAAGGAGAATCTGGATTCTCTCCATATTTGGTCAAAATGCACAAGAACACCCAGTTGTCATAGGAAACAACAGAGGCTACCTATGAAACTGTTGTGGAACCTGTGGAGATAAAGGACAGGAATAGGAAGGAAAATTTTGTGCGATATTCAGTATGTGGAATTGCAGAACACAGACTTATAAAGCAGAATGTGTCCCTACTGGGAGAAGCACGCATTTCACACCAACTTTCTCATGGAAAGAAAGAGAGAGCAGGTGTGTGTGTGTGTGTGTGTGTGTGTGTGTGTGTGTGTGTGTGTGTGTGAGAGAGAGAGAGAGAGAGAGAGAGAGAGAGAGAGATATCTTAACTCGGCCTTCATAAAGGCTGGGCAGGTTTTTTTTCATGAAACATTATATGCGGATGCACCTCTCTTTTATTCAGTTTTATAGGGGGCAGGTAATGTGTTCACTTGCTTAAAAATCTAAAAGTATTAAAATATGGACAGATTTTTTTTCTTTCCCACTTTTTTTTTCTTTTTGAGACGGGGTTCCACTCTGTAGCCATGTCTTAGAACTCACTTTGTAGACAAGACTGGCCTCAAACTCAAGAGATCTGCCTGCCTCTGCTTTCTGAGTGCCGGGATAAAAGGCGTGTGCCAGCATTGCCTGGCTTTCTTCTCCAGTCTTGTCCCTAGTCTACACAGAAGGGCTGGAGAAAGAGTGACTGGGACTTTCAGAGTGAGGAGACTGAGGAGGACTATCCTTTTAACTGTGTGGTCCAAGTTTGTTTTCAAGGACACTGAATGTAAAAGATGTAGCTCAGTAATAGAACATGTGCCTTGCCCGATACCCAGTAATCAGTTAATTGCAAATTAGCCAATAAAATTCTATGGGTAACTAATGAACAGATCAAAGGTCATGTTCCAAGAGTTTCTAATGGTGCTAGTCCAGACACATGCTGCCACCAAACCCTTGAAGTGTTGCTAGTCTGATTTGAGATACAATGAGTATCTCAAATAAATAGACAGGCTGCATTTTGAGGATTTGGAAAGGAAAAACAAAAATCATTGATGATCTTTAATATTGACTCCATGTTGAAATGATAATATTTGAGTATATTGTGTTAAATTAATAAAAGTAATTAAGTTGCTTCTTTATATTTTAGGCTGTATTGTAGAGAGCTGCGACGTGCTGCGCCCTAAAGATGGCGCCGGTTTCCGCCTTCCACCAGCCCGACGGTGAGCGCTCTCGGTGGTAAACAAGTCCATATTTGGCTAAGACTGCTGATCTGGCTTGCTTCCGCATACATGGGCCTCTAAGATAGCACCACGTGGCTTTACTTGATTGGCTGTTCATATAGTATTTAGCCTGTGGGTTGGGTCTGCCCGGGCATTCGGAAGACTGTTTTCAAGGGACCTGAATAAACTGCTGGAGAAGAGCTTTTGCGAGTTGCGTCGTCCTTGCTGGTCAAGGGGGACGCGACAAGTGTTGGCCCGTACGGGGATCCAGAAAAGACTCAGAACCCCTGCAGTCAGGGGCAGTGCACTGGTAAGTTCCTGGGATAAATTGGGACAATAAAGTTTCACGGAAATAGCAAACAAAAGGTAAAGTTTCGCGGAAATAGCGAACAAAAGGTCAAGTTTCGCAGAAATAGTGAACAAAAGGTAAAGTTTCGCGGGAAGTTGCGAACAAAAGGTAAAGTTTTGCGGGAAGCTGCGAACCAAAAGTAAATTTTTAATCATGGGATTGTCTCAGTCACATCCAATTTTTCTGGCTCTTCAGGAGCTACTTTTAGCTAGGAATTTGAAACTTAAGAAGTCTACCCTAGAGAGATTTTTGAATGAATGGGATTCCGTGGCTCCCTGGTTTGCGGTGTCCGGGAATCTTACGGTATCCTGCTGGGACAAATTAGGCAGGGACTTGGATTTTGCTTGGGAGCAAGGGACTCTGAAGCATGGAGTAAGACCAATTTGGAAGATGGTGAGGAGTTGTTTAGAAGATCAGAGATGCTGTAACGCAATGAAGGAGGGAGAATCAGCCTTGGAACTGCTGCAAGGGGAAATATCTGAGCAGGCAGACAGTGAAAAGGAAAGTAACAAAGGCGAAAGATTTGAGCAGGCAGACAGTGAAAAGGGAAGCAAAAAGAAGGTTCCTCTCTATCCTGATCTTAGAGATTTTAGAGATTTTGAGGACTCAGAGGGCACGGATTCTGAAGAGGAGCTACACGCTCTAATAGAACAGTTGGAGAGGACTGCTATTAGAAAAAGGGAAAAGAAAAGGGTAAAAGAGAAAGACAGGTTGGCGGCAGTCGGTGTAAGTGAAACCGTTGCCACGGCGCCTTCAGCCACGTTGGCGACGGTCGGTGTAAGTAAAGCCGTTGCCGCGGCGCCTTCAACTCCCCCTCCATACCCAGAAGCCGTTCAGATAGATCAGCCTGTTCAGTCCCTGAAAGTAGGGAGATCTTTCTGCCCGGGGATGTGGACACAAGTAAGAACAGAATTACAGTTTGCCTATCCGGTATACCAAGACCCACAAGGGAATAGGTACGAGGAACTGCTTGATTTTAAAGTAGTTAAATCCCTTGCAGAGTCGGTTCGTACCTATGGCATTACCACTTCTTTTACATTGGCTCAAGTGGAAGCATTAAGGAGACATTGAATGACTCCGAGTGATTGGAGTGGCCTGGCCCGCGCCTGCTTAAGTCCAGGGCAATACTTAGACTGGAAAGCTTTCTTGATTGAGTATGCCACTGAGCAAGCAGCCATTAATCAGAGAAATGGAAATCCAGCCTGGGATAGAGATATGCTGCTTGGGCAGGGGAGATTTGCCAACCAGCAGACAGGATATCCCAATCAGGTTTATGAACAAATAAACCAGATAGCTATCAAGGCTTGGAAATCCCTTCCTAACAAAGGGGAGGTGAGTGGGAACTTAACTAAGATTCTACAGGGCCCCATGGAGCCCTTTTCAGACTTTGTGGCACGATTGGTGGAAGCGGCAGGGAAGATTTTTGGTGACCCGGATGCTGCCTTGCCACTAATAAAACAGTTAGTTTATGAGCAATGCACCAAAGAGTGTAGAGCCACTATCACCCCTTACAAGAGTAAAGGGCTAGAAACCTGGATGAAAGTGTGTAGAGAACTTGGAGGGCCGTTAACTAATGCTGGTCTTGCTGCCGCAGTAGTACAGTTGATCAGAAAAGGTGGAGGAAGTCCAGGAGTTTGTTTTAAGTGTGGCAAGATGGGACACTTTAAAAGACAATGCCCCGGGGGAAGGAGTACAGGAAGTACGGGAAGTGCACAACGCCCCAGGCAGCCGGGGTTATGCCCAAAATGTAAAAAAGGGAACCATTGGGCTAATGAATGCCGTTCAGTGACAGACATCCATGGCCAGCCTTTAACTCAAGGTTATGGTGGCGCTCGTCCAAAAAA
>CAJQZJ010033886.1:2330283-2371720 GCA_907164525.1 Lophiomys imhausi | reverse complement strand
TCACTAAATCTAACTTATATTAACCTATCAGCCCCTTCACATAGAAAACAGTAATCTAGATATTTATCTAGATATTTAACAGTGGCTTTTGTCATTATTTGAAGCAAAGACATATCTCCAAAGAAACAGTGAAAAAGATCTACAGTGAAAGAGTACATGTCCTGTCACTTCTGGGCCCCAGAATCTTATTTTCTTCCTTAGTGACCAGTAGAGTTTCCAGTTTTAAAGGAATATATTGTGTGTATGTGTGTATGCATTTATGCCTTCACAAATAGACCTGTTACATTACATCAGGTAATTTGTTGTGTAACAAAATACCCAACATTTTATTAGTGCCAAACAACAAGCATTTTTTATTTAAACCTTCCATTCCACCTGCCTCAGAGCTGAGCCGCCTCTAGTGGGGGACCTCCTGAGGTAGGCTGGTGGCAGGCTGCCAGCTGGTGCAGGTCCCCCATAGGTCTGCTGAGAGCCCTGCTGGCAGGACAAAGCTCCTCACAGGCTCTTGGAAGCTTCTTTTAGTCTCTGGCTTTTGGCCTGAGCTTTCTTTCAGGTTTTTTTTTTTTTTTTTTGCTGCATAGGTCTCTTAATAGGAGCACAGGAACTGGTTACATCAAGGGAGCACACACACACAAACACACACACACACACACACACACACAGAGAGAGAGAGAGAGAGAGAGAGAGAGAGAGAGAGAGAGAGAGACAAAGGAGCCAGAAAAGACAGGACAAGAAGCCAAGGGATTTTTTAAAAAAAAATCTTCTCTTGGAAGGAGAGCCTGTCACTTGTTATAATCTGTTTGTTAGAGCCAAGTTGAAGCACCAATTGAAGAGACGGGACTCACATGAGAGGCTGACCTAGGTTGGAGGCCATCAGAGGCCTCCTGTCACACTTGTACTGTATTTTTATCTATAGATGCATTTAAAAAAACAAATGTACGCCCATGTACATGCCCCCTTTCATACCTTTCCTCAGGCGGCTGCCCAATTCCCAGGTTGTTGGTGAAGATCCCCCTCATTCTAACATTGTCATGGCATCTCAAGTCCACACCACACGGCATTCTTTGGGTGTGTGGCCATACTTGAAAGTCCCGGATTGGCAGACTGGTTCCATCAAGTCCCAGATGCTATGCATTGTTGGCCACCCAGAGGCTTCCTAGCATGTGCATTACATTTTCATACCTACAGCCAAATTGCCAGTAGGAGAGGTTGAGCCAAACTGCAACTCCACGGCAAGGACTGATCCATGGCATCTCTCCACAAATTTCAATGACATGGGGAAGTGAAAAACTAAAATGTGAAGCTATTAGATTGGACAAATTGGAGCACTTAATTTTTATTAGCTAAAAGAGGAACAGGGTTGTGCTATTCATTTAATTGGATCTGGATTTACCCAGGTATTTTCCTAGCATTCAAATGAGAGCTGCAAGTGGTGGCTCACATCTGCAATCTCAGAATGTAGGAGGTTATGGTAGGGGCGATTACCAGGAGTTTAAGGCTAGCTTGGGCTACATGGTGAGGTGCTATCTAATAATAATAATAGAAAATAAAAAGCACACACAAATAATAGCAAGGAGTCTTCAATGTAGGCCTTGGTGTAACTGGTGATCTCTCTGGGTCCAGTCACCGTAACCTCAGATAACATTTCTTTTTGAGGTTGCTGGCTTTCTTAGGGGTACTCCATAGTCAATTTATTAGATTCAAACTTTATGGGGTATAGAACTAGATGCTATCAAACCAAACTGATGCTGAATATTTACTTTGGAAATGTTATGTGTAGGGGTTAGATAAATTAGATTTAGAAAATATATAGGAATTTCTGATACTGTCTCTTAATTCGGGGCCTGAAGAGCATTATCAGCATGAAGTCAGCAAAAACAGGAAAGACTTAATAGACTGAAAAACAAGGTTGAAGTCAGGAAAAACAGGAAAGACTCAATAGACTTGAAGAAACAAAGTATCTGGCCTGACATTGTTTTCAGCTGCTAAGTGGGCAGAGCCCAAATTAAGCTGAAACAGAGTTCCTCCTATTTAAGGACAGTGCATGGAGCCCAGAAAGAGAAGAGGACCCTGATGCTAGAGAGCTCCAAGAGTCCTGCTGAAAAAAAGTGCTGGCCATTATTTGATGGCCAGATTTCCCTGAAGCAGAAAGAAGCTGGTGAGCAAAGAAAGCCTGAGCAAGACACCAAAAGGCCAAGGACTAAACCCTGTGGCTCAGCTTTTGCCTAGAGGGGTTTGATCTGTCCGAACAGTGGCCTAAAGGAAACGGTGCCTGGCTTTAAAGACTGAGGCAGAGCAGCTGAGTTCCTGATTCAAAAGAAGTAAGTTGGCCTGCAGACGGCTGGGGTCTCCCACAGAGAAGAAAGCATGAAGCCTTATTTAAGGTGAGACTGCAATAACCAACTTACCCTGACGAACCTGCATCTGAGAGATCCAGAAAAAGGACTGCTAAGTGTGTTAAAGAATCTACAACAAAGACTGTATTCCTGACAACTGAGGACCTGCCCCAGAGACTGTATCATTCTAAAAGGTTTATGAAAGTAGTTGTTATAATTATCAATAGATTTAGTGGATAGGTTAAAAGGATTGTAGAAATTTATAGGATTAATAGTTAAGAAATTGTTGGTGTTTGTTATAAGTGAATTTAGTAATAAATAAATAAGTGTTAAATAATAATTTAAAAGATAGGTTACAGTTATGCCTTTGGCCACTATTGTTTTCCTTCCTGATCTTTGAGGCATTGGAAAGAGAGAGTCTGTAGTATGAAGACCTCAGATCCTCCAGATGTCCTTCATGTTGCAGAATTTCTACAGTCAGACAGCTTCTCCATGGTGTCACGTGGAGGAGTGCTGGCTAACTGTCCCATCACTAAACTGTCCCAGAAGTTAAAAAGCATTTTGTACCTTGAATTGAAACTGGATTGGTTGTTCTGTGCCTTCAGGACACTGGGCATGGTGGCACATGCCTTTAATCCCAGCACTTGGGATGCAGAGGCAGTCAGATCTCTGGGAGTTTGAGGCCAGCCTGGTCTACAAAGTGAGTCCAGGACAGCCAGGGGACTATTACACAAAGAAATCTTGTCTTGAACCCCCCCCCCCAAATTGGATTGGTTGTTCTGTACCATCAGGAACACAGAGGAAATGTTTGCTCCTTCTGAGCTGTTCCCATGGTCTCCTGCATTGTGCCCTTCTCCCATAGGGTGACTTTCATTCCCTCACTGCTATTTTAACAGGAGTCTCTTTTTAAGTGTATGGTCACCCTGATTCCTTTCTTCTAAGCATATTTCCAAGATCCAAAAAAGTGTAGAGTGTGAGGACTCTTACTGTACCAGTCTTTCTGTGGGTCTCTATACAATGATAGTAGGACTTTCTTAGTTGCTTTTCTATTGCTGTGATAAGTAAGACACCATGACCAAGACAACTTATAGAATAAACAGTATGACTACCTCGGCAGGGAGCATGGCAGCTACCAGCCATGGTGCTGAAGCAGTAGCTCAGAGCTCACATCTTTAGGCAAAAAACACCATGAGGCATATAGGGAAGCGGGGAGAAGAAGAAGAAGAAGAAGAACACAGCGGGTGAGGGACAGAGAGGAGAGAGAGAGGGAAACTTCAACATATACACAGTACAATATGGATGGACCTTGAAGACATTCTGCTAAGTGAAATAAGCCAGTCACCAAAGAACAGATATTGCTGAATGTGGTGGCTCACACTTGCAATATTTACAGTAGGAGGAGGCTAAGACAGTAGGTTAAAGAGTAAGATTCTGTCTCAAAATATAAACAAATCAATCAATAAATGGCAGAAGATATTGTAAGAGTCCACTTTCATGTGGTGTCTACAGTGATCATGTTCACAGACACAAAAGGCTAAGTGGTGACTGCCAGGGGCTGATGGGAAGGGGGAATGAGGATTTGGTTTTCTGTTTTTAATTTTTGGATTATTATGTGCTTGCACACCATGGTGTGTGTGTGTGTGTGTGTGTGTGTGTGTGTGTGTGTGTGTGTGTGTGTGTGTGTGTGTAGAGGTCAGACAACAGCTCTTGGGAGCTGATTGTACTCCAGAGACAATTGCTGTTTTTACCTACTCAGCTACCTTGCTGGCTTGTTATTTTTGCTGTTTTTACCTACTCAGCTACCTTGCTGGCTTGTTATTTTTTTAAACATGGCATCTTGCTATGCTACCAGGCTGCTCTCAAGTTCCTCAGTGCAGGCATTCCTCCCGCCTCAGCTCCCCAAGTTGCTGGGGCTCCAGGCATGCACCACAGCACCTTGCTGTAGTTATCACTAAGTGGGTCAAGAGAAGGAGAAAAAGGTCTGGAGATGAATAGTGGTGATGGCTACACAAAAATATGAATGTATAACCCACAGCCACTAAGTTGTGATGAGGGGCTGGAGGGATGGCTCAGTGGGTAAGAGCGCTGGCTGCTCTTCCAGAGGACTGGGGTCCAAACCCCCGACTTCATAACAGGCAGCTCACAGGAGACTGAGTTCCACAGACATCTGCACTGGTCTACATAGCCACACACATATACATGTAATTGAAAATAAAATATTGTTTTAAGAAAAAGAAAGTTCAAATGATAAATTTTATTATGTGTTTTCACCACAATCAAGGTGTATTTTACCACTCCACTCCCAGTAGCATCTCCACACATATATAAAATGTCTGCCGTTTACCTGGTACCTGTTTTTCATACAGTCTATGGTTAATTCTGGCTCACCACCTCTTCCCATTCTTAAATCTTTGTTTATTCCAAAAAGCACTTTTTGGATATATTTATACTGTGAAGGACTACATCGCTGGACATAAACAGACTGCAAACGAGCAACTAACCTGATTTCAGTCTTTGTGTAAGGGTGGAAATGAGGCGACAGATGGTTGGGAACTCGAATGCGGTGGTCATTTCCTTCCATATCCACTCCGTACTCAGTAAACAGCACTGCTACCCTGCTGGATGTAGCCGGTGGAGACTTAGAAGAGGCCCCACTGCTGTGGGGGATGGGTTGTGGAGCCTGACTGAATCCATCTTGAAAAAAGATTCCATTTTGCATTAAGTTTGACTCAGAGCTGACCTCCAGTTCCAGAACAAAATGTACCTGACCTTGTATTCCAGGGGTGTTCCCTTGTCATCACCAGACAGCTCACTCTGAGAAAACACCCAAAAAGTCTAAACAAACTTTCTGGTGGTCAAGCTGACCTCAGCTGGTTAGTCAGTAATAACGAGACAATCAGAAATGGACATGACTAGCTGCCCAAATGTCATCCAATCATATGGTAAAGAACCTGCTTCTTTGTCTGAGTCTCTATATAAACTCTGTACTTTTGGGTCTGGGGGCTCTCAACTCAAACTGCTATGTCAGTGAGTGTTGAGAGTCCAAGCTCTGAGCTTGAATAAATAACTCTCATGTATTTACATCAGATTTGGCTCCTGGGTGGTCTTTGGGATCTCGAGAACCGGGCAGAACATTGGGAATCCCTGGTGTTCTCTAACATAACTTTGCTACCCTATTTTATAGACTGTTCTAAATGAACACCTATTATATTGTGGTTTTCATTCTCTTTTTTTCTTTTAAAATCACATTTAACCTCCCCTCTGAGATATTCTCCTTCAATCACATTTTTCAGTCTCAGAACAGGCCCAGTTACTCAATGAAAGCTTGGCCAACAATGATACAATATTAGAGAAATTTAGAATTATAATGATGAACATCAGGCTCACTCTCAGAGGTTCCTGGTGTCTTCATAGAAAACCTGGTGGGTTTCTGAGTGTGGTTGCTTACACCTTTGATCCTAGCACTCATGAAACAGAGTCAGGTGGATCTCTATGAGTTCAAGGCCATCCTGATCTATATAGTGAGTCTCCACCTTAAGAAAGGAAGAAAGGAAGGGGGAGAGAGAGAGAGAGAGAGAGAGAGTCAGTTTGGTGGGTGATTTAATTTTTTCAGGCTGCAGCAGCGACACCATGCAGCAAGGTAGTGCTCTCAGTCCAAGGAGCCTGTCTATGTAGAAATCACACAATCTCAGAGTGAAAAGATAGTTGCAAACTGATGAGATCTATACTATTTGTAGATGGAGACTTTTAATTGTTTTTGTTTCAAATTAACATTATCTGAGCTTTTAAAAAAAATGAGACAGAGCAGGGCGTGGTGGCACCCGTCTTTAATCCCAGCACTCAGGAGGCAGAGGCATGTGGATCTCTGTGAGTTCAAGGCCAGCCTGGTCTACAAAGTGAGTCCAGGACAGCCAGGGCCACACAGAGAAACCCTGTCTCGAAAAAACAAAACAAAACAAAAAAATGAGACAGTATTGTCTCCATCCTTCTCTGGGAGTCTTTTGTAGCAAGTCCTGAGTCAGTCCTTACACATGCAATCCCTTTGCTGTTGTTTGTTTTGTTTTTGGATGGAGACTCATGTAGTCCAGCCTGAACTCTCTATGTAGCCGAGCCTTCTGATCATCCTGCTTTCACCTCTCCAGTGCTGGGATATCAGGCATGTGCCAAAGTGCCTAGTTTCTGTGGACTCAGGACTCTGTGAATGCTGGACAAGCGCTCTAACAACCGAGCCACATCCGCAGCTCCCAGAGATGCAATTACATTTATTTATCTATTAATATGTGTGCATGCACATGCCACAGCTTGGCAGGAGTTGGTTTCAGGGATCAACCCCAGGTCTTCAGACTCAGCAGCGGGTGCCTTTACCTGCCAAGCTTTCTCCTTAGAGATGCAGTCTTGAACATTTTTAAAAGAAAGATTCTATTTTATGTGTATGAATGTTTGACTTATATGTATGTCTGTGAATCATGTGCATGCCTGCTGTCCACAGTGGCCAGAAGAGGGCACCAGATCCCCAAGAAATGGAGTTACAAGTGGTTGTGAGATGCCATATGGATGCTAGGAATTGAACCCAGGTCCTCTGGAAGAGCAGCCAGTGCTCTTGACATCAAGCCACCTCTCCAGCCCCCAGAGATAAAAATGTAAGAGCTGGACAGACATTCCCTGAAATTCAGCAGTGCCCTTCACCACACTTCTCCCACTTCTACTTGTACTTCTTCAAACCCTTCTCTGGTACTGATTTGATGACAGATGCTCATTGCATGTCTGTGTGGTACTTAGCCTGTTCCATGCCTTTCAGATACAGCAGTAGTTGTGCCTCAGATGACAACTCCACACCCTACGCTCTTACTGTACTGTGACACAGTTGTCCTTTTGGTCTCAGTAGGTCCTTTGATGACATGAACCTGCTGCCTCTTCTCATCTTCCCTGGAACACAACTTTGACAAATGATTTCAGAATCTAGCTGGTTAGAGTTGACTATTCCATGCCTGTTCTCTGGTAGGGTTCAAGTGCCATGGCAGCCAGGGACAAAATACAGATATGGAGATTTCATTATCGCTGCTGTGGGCTACAGTAGGGATCTTCAAATGGTCCTAATCCCAAGAGCATGCAAAAATTCTACCTTATGTGCCAGGAGGACTTTGTGGTTGTGACAAGTTCCTTTAGATGATCCTGAATTGTCACAGTGACCCTCATTTCACAAAGATACTTACTTATAAGAGGGAGGCAGTGGACTTAGACAGGATTTAAAAATATCCATGTTAGAAAATGCTGTACCACTAGCTTTGAAGCTGTAGGATTGGGCCACGAGCTGAGAAGTGTAGGTGAACTTTAGAAGCTGGAAAAGGCAAGGAATAAGATTCTCCTCCAGAACTCTCATAATGAATGCAGGTTTACCCACACTTTATAGATTTCTGACCTCCAGAACACTAAGATGATAAATTTGTGTTGCTAATAAACCACAAATTTCAGGGTTACTTGGTATAGCAGCGATAGGAAACTATACCTTCTCCTGTCTTTCACACTGCTGATTCTCATTGGTCCAGAGTAGGAGTTTCTACATTTGTTTCTTTAGTCTTGTCTTCACACCACTTGTCATCTATTTTTTTTTGGTTGTTGTTCCATAGTTTGATAAATCAAATCAATATATAATTAATCATATTAGTTACTTTTCTCACTGCGCTAACAGAATACCAGACAAAAGCAGCTTAAGGAAGAAAAGTTTCATTTTTATATGATTCATCATGGCAGGGAAGCACAATGGTGGGAGTGAGAGGTGGCTGGCTACACTGTCCCTGCAGTTAAAGGGCAGAGCGATGAATGCTAGGGCTCAGCCCACCTTCTCTTTTTTTCTCTTTTTATTCAGTTCAGGACCCCAGCTCATGGGGAGGCACTGGCAGTTTGATAGTGTCTGAGATAGGCAGATAGATGGGGAGAGGGGTCATGATCATATAATGAAGATGGTGAATTTCCACCCTCTGGCCCTGGGACAAAAGCCTGGTAGGCTTTTTCTATCTGTGGACAAGCTGAAGTCCAGGTCAGGATATTTTACCCTCAACTTGTGAAACTATTAGTCTTCCTGACGTTGTTCAAATTGACCAACTCTAAATTGAGTGAGGATGACCTCCTCAAATACCCTTAAAATCCTTGACCCTCAAGGAGAGATCAGGCTTCTGCGTCCTGTCTCTCTGTGTGCCTTGGTGTGTGTGCATGTTTCCTCACCCCAAATAAATGCCTCTTTGCTGTCTGATGCTGTCGGCTGTGTCTGATATTTACCCAGGTTGCTACTTGCTTGGATTGAGACTTTTTTTCCCCTGTCTTTAATTATTTAACTGGCATAGAAAATGAATCCTGTAAAGACTCCTAAACAGTGACAATAGGGTGGTGCCATCCACATTCAGGATTGGTCTTCTTTGGAAACACCCCCATAGACACATCCAGAGGTATGTTTCCATGGTAATTCTAACCCCAGTCAACTCAACAATGAAGATGAACCATCACAACTAAATATACAGCCCCAAAGTCATCTGCATCCTCACAAAACCATCAAAAGCATTCTTGTTAAAGTCAGGAACAAGACAAGGCTGTTCACTAACACTGTCCAATCACATTCTTCTCCAGGAACTACACAAGAGGGGAAATGTTTAAAAAAAAAAGAGCCGGGCAGTGGTGGCGCACGCCTTTAATCCCAGCACTTGGGAGGCAGAGGCAGGCGGATCGTTGCGAGTTCGAGGCCAGCCTGGTCTACAAAGTGAGTCCAGGACAGCCAGGGCTACACAGAGAAACCCTGTCTCGAAAAACCAAAAAAAAAAAAAAAAAAAAAAAAAAAGAGGGACAGGAGGGAAACTAGTAATTACTTGAAGATGCTATCACTGTATACCTGAAAGCTTGAGAAAATTTACTAACTGTACAAATAAAAGAAGTTGGGGGGCTGGCTCAGTGGCTAAAATGCTTGCTGTGTGAGGATGAGACCCCAGACTTCAGATTTCTAAGCAATCACATAAAAAGCCAGCTGCTGTGGCATGCATTTGTAATTCAAATGCTGGAGGAGAGGGTGCAGAGCCAGGCAGATGGGAGGAAGTTGGCTGGCCAGGCTCTGTGAAAAGGTAAGCTGCAGGATCAGTGAGAACTGAGAGCATGGCTCCGTAGCTGAGCCCTTGGATACCTGACAAAGTCCTGTGTTCAACTCCTATGGAGGAAGGAGGTCTCTTGAACTAGACTGTCATTTGCGCAACACAATAGGCTTTACCTTTGAGGACTTCTTTCTAGTGGTCCCAGGGATCAGTCAGGGTCTTACGCACAGTAAAAATGGGCTCTACCACTGAGCAACACTGTCAGCCTGGAACAATTAACTATATTCAAGGTTACTTTCAATATATAAAGATTCCACAACCATTTTTAAAAAATGTACTTCTATTTATGTGTTTGTCCATGTGTGTGCAGGTGATCTGAGAGATCTTCTGTAGTTGGAGTTACAGGTGGTTGTGGGCTTTGGGCCATTTGACACTGTTCTGGGATCCAAATTGAAGTCCTTTGGGGGGAAAAGGTATCACTTCCTTCAGGATGGTTTACAGATTCCCTCCCCAGTAAAGCCTGTTGGAAACCTGCTTCTGTTTCCATAGAGTTTATCATAGTAAATCTTGTTTGTTTAGTGTACGATTAGAAAGCAAAATAATCACCAGGCATGGTAGTCCATGCCTTTAATTCCCAACACTTGGGAGATTATGGCAGTGCATCTCTGAATCAGAGGCTCTACAAAGTCAGTTCTTGAGACAGGGTTCCTCTGTGTAATAGCATTGGCTATCCTGGAATGTAGAGAGCTGCGACGTGCCGCGCCTTAAAGATGGCGCTGGTCTCCGCCTTCCACCAGCCCGACGGTGAGTGCTCTCGGTGGTAAACAAGTCCATATTTGGCTAAGACCGCTGATCTGGCTTGCTTCCGCATACGTGGGCCTCTAAGATAGCACCACGTGGCTTTACTTGATTGGCTGTTCATTTAGTATTTAGCCTGTGGGTTGGGTCTGCCCGGGCATTCGGAAGACTGTTTTCAAGGGACCTGAATAAACTGCTGGAGAAGAGCTTTTGCGAGTTGTGTCATCCTTGCTGGTCGAGAGGGACGCGACACTGGAACTCACTCTGTAGGCCAGGCTGGCCTCACAGAGATCTTCCTGCGTCTGCCTCCTGAATGCTGGGATTAAAGGCATGCACCACCATGCCTGGCTTGTTTCGCACTTCGCCTTTTATTTGCATGTCTTTTGTTATCTGATGTTGGTGTTTTAAGAGTCTTACTATGTAGCCTCTGGCCTCGAACTCATAATGGTTTGCCCACCTGTTCCACCTTAAATGTCAGAATTAAGGCTGTGCAGGTTTTAAGTTAAAGGTTGAGCATGTCATTCTTGCAGAGTTTTTTTTTTTTTCTTCTTCTCTCTTTTTTTTACTCCCCAAGACAGGGTTTCTTTGTGTATCTCTGGCTGTTCTGGACTTGATTTGTAGACCAGGTTGGCCCTGAATTCACAAGAGATCTATCTGCCTATATCTCCTGAGTGCTGGAATTAAAGGTTGTATGCCACCAAGCCCAGCAATTACAGACAGCTGTGAACTGCCATGTGGGTGCTGGAATTTGAACCCGGGTCCTTTGGAAGAACAGCCAGTGCTCTTTTTTTTTTGAAATTATTATTTATTTTTTGAGACAAGAGTTTCTCTGTGTAGCCCTGGCTGTCCTGGACTCACCTTGTAGACCAGGCTGGCCTCGAACTCACACAGATCCTCCTGCCTCTAGCTCCTGAGTGCTGGGATTAAAGGCGTGCGCCACCACACCCAGTGCTCTTAACCACTGAAACATCTCTCCAGACCTCTTTGAGAATTCCTAATCAGGCTCTGGATTCAAAGGAAAGCTTTCCTGAGGTCATTCTGGAACCAAGCTGAAAAATGGAAAAGCATCCTATGCAGAAGTTGAAGGTGAAGCCTTGTGGAATATATCAGTAAAACTTGTGCAAGTCACCATAAACCATCAAGTTGACCAGATGTAGGGAGGAGATGGGAAGAAGTTCACATAGAATGCTCAGGTAACTGGTATGGTATAAGTTTCTCATATTTCATATCATATAACATAATATCGTATTCTCAGGATACTATGTTATTATGTAAACTCCTGAGAATTTAAATAGAGCTTTGATATGAATGCTGTGTGATCTGTTCCTAATTCATTACTTGAACCCTGTTGTTTTAATATATAAAAGCCTCCAGTGTTGTGACAGATTGTTAGGGTGATCTGAAAGTTGCTTGTATTCTATTGCTATTTACTGGCCCCCAAGATCTGGTTGCCACCCAGATGAGTATCTAGTCATATACACCTGTCTTTGTTGTGCGAGCGTTTCTCTACCTAATTTAAAGTTTATTGGTTAAATAAAAGGTCTGCAGCCTGGATTGGATAGAAGAGAGGTCGGTGGGGAAAAGGTTCAAGGGCTTTTTGGAGCAGAGAGATCATGGGAGGAAGAAGCCAAGGGGAAGAAAGAAGACATGCCATGGGTTAGATTGAAGAGCATCATTCCACGTGGCCTTGAACATTGGCATAGAGTGGAGAATAACAACCCAAGGGACATATGCATATATTGGGGTTTTATTTGGGGAATAGAATTGAAAGCTAGCTTAGTTGGGCTAAGATTGCACAATCCAGGCTCAGGCTTATTAAAATCCATCAGGTGCGTGTGTGATTATTCATAAGTGTGCTAAAGGATAACTGAGTCCCCCTAATAATCTTATTAATCAATTATAAATATTAATATTTTCTACAATAGATAAACACAACACTGTACAGTGTAAAACTTGGGAATAAGGACAGCAAACAAGGAGATTGCAAAGTAACCCTGCGAATAATTGATTCAGAAGAAAGGATCAGTAGAGGAGGGAACTGAAAGAAATAATTAACTCTTAAGAGTAGGAGTTAGAAAAAAAATATCATTTAGCCACGTGTGGTGGCGGAGGTCTTTATCCCAGCACTCAGGAAGCAGAGGCAGGTGGATCTCTGTGAGTTTGAGGCCAGATTGGTCTACAGAGTCCAGGACAGCCAGGGCTGTTACACAAGAAACCCTGTCTCAAAACCACTCCCGCCCCCCCCCCCCCCCAAAAAAAAAAAAAAAAGAAGAGTAGGAGGTAGGTGAAGAGCTGGTGAATTCACAGAAGCAAGAACATTTACCATGCAGAAGTTGAATTTTATTTTTTAGGTTGGTAGGGGTATAGTTGGGGGGGGTGTCAGAGAAGCCCTTAGGAGGCTACATTGTTGAACCCTCTAAAAAGGGCAATAGAATCTGGTGCTAGGCACTGAGGAATAAAGAAGCTAGGCAGTAAAGGTGGAAGCCATACTAACAGCAAGCCAATGATCAGAAAGTAATGGTTGCTATACAAGAAATTGCAAGAGGATACTGCTCTGTGCCCTCCAGCCCAAATGAATGTGTTTCCATTCTCAGATCCTGTCACATCTCCAATTCTAACTGAACCTCTTCTCTCAGTGTGACCCTCCCCTAACTAAAATCTAGGTGGATTATACATTTAATCCCAGGACTCGGGAGTCAGAGGCAGGAAGATGTCTGAGTTCAAGGCCAGCCTGGTCTACGTGAGTTCCAAGGCAGCCAGAGTTGCTATGCAGGGAAACCCAGTCTCAAAAAACCAAAACCAAACCAAACCAACCCTTCTCCACTCCTAAACTAACAAAATGCGGGGTGCATGGTGGCCCGGGACTGTAATCCCAGGACCTGAGGCTGAGGCAGGAGAATCAGCAGTTCAAGGCCATTTTCTGCTACACAGCTTTTGCGAAAGAAAGACAATGGCAGCCAGATGTCTCAGATGGTAAAAAGGCGCTTGCTGAGGAAACCTGTCAACCTGAGTTCAATCCCCGGACCCCAAGAACTCCTGCAAGTTGTCCCCCTAACCTCCACACGGTTGCTAGGGTGTGCCTGCCTGCACAGTAACAATAAAGAAACAAATAATAAAAATTTACACACATGCTTGATTTAGAAAAATCGTCTATATTACGATTTTTTTTTCAGTCTCTACAGATACCATGCTCAGACGTCCAAAACAGTTTTTATCCGATTACCCTTAGGTTGGGCCAAATGTTTTTTTCTCAGCTCTGCAGTCACAATACTTTCTCACTGCTCACCATTGTACCGGGCGCAGAGTGCACATTTGCCTTCACACCAAGATCCGTGGCCCCAAGGGGCCGTGACGCAAACACGTGTCTCGACGGTCAGACCCATTTCCTGAGCGAAGACGCTCGGGCCCACGTGGCTACGGCAGGTCTTTTAAAGGAGCAGCTTCCTTTCCCGACTCAGGAAGCAGAACCCGCTCGCATCTAACACCGACCGGCTCTAGCAAGCAAATGACGGAAGCTTCAGTTAGCCTTGAAAGTCGGGTCAAGGAGATTCCCTAAATTCCGCGGCCGATTCACCGGAAGACGGGAGGAGTGGGCGGGGCGCGCGAAGCGACGTGACACGGAAGTCACGCGGCGAGGCGCGCCTGAGCCCTCTCTCCTTTCGGCAGTCGGCTACTCAGCCTGGCAGGCCTCTGGCGCGCTCCGCCGGTATCTGCTCTTTCGGTGCTCGACTGACCCGCGCTGTTGCCTCCGCTGAAGGAGGAGCAAAGTTCAAGATGGCCGACAAAACGCCAGGCGGATCTCAGAAGGCCAGTTCAAAGGTAATTTCTTAGAGATCTCCGTCAGTCAGTGGGTCTTTCCCCGCGGTCTGGGGCCTACAGAAACTTCTGGCCTTCGAGGGCCTCCTGGAGTGAGGGGCTAGGGCCTGTTGGTCACAGCGGGCCTTGCACCGTTGCACCTAGGTGCGCAGGTTGAGAGGCCTGAGAGCGCGCCTCCGTCCCCGGCCGGGACTCCGCTTCGCACTAGGGTGTCTGGAGGCGGTGGCCAGCGGGGCTCGCCCCTGGTTCGGCCCTGAGGGTTTAGGCCTCTGACTCAGATAGTGGTGCGGACAGTGTGTCGCAGCCTGCTGCTCTCGGAGGCCGCGCGCGGGCTAGCGGCTGGGAGAGGCGGGAAGGTTCCCGGTCTCAAGTGCCTGCTTCTCCCCCTCTTTCTTCCTTTTGAGTCTCACTCGCCCCTGGCCTTACTCCGTTTCTCTCACCCCCTTCCAGGAAATCGGCCTGGACGGGGCGCAAGTGTGTAGGAGAGGCCGGCCCGCGGAGGCCCTCGGGGTGGGAAGTGCGGAGGGAGCGCTTCCCGGTGCCCCGGGGTTGGTGCCGCGCTCCCCATGTGGCTTTTCCCTTCCTTCTCGGGAAGTGGGGAGTGACGACCACTTTCGAGGGCCGCAGACCCGGGAGCCCCGTCGCTATGTAGGGTTTCCACTGGAAAGGGAAACTACGGTAGACCTGGAAACTGCCCAAGGAGTATAGTACCTTGCATTTGAGGGCGTCCTGTGCACTTCTCGGGAAACCGTTGAGCAGTGGAAGTTTAGCGTTGGTAAGGTGTGTTAGCATCTGGAGTTAGTTGACTTTTGCCCAGCGCGTTTGATCTTTTTTTTTTAATTGTTTTGTTTTGTGTTTTGAATTTTGCTTTGAGATGCCCATCCCCGACTCGGTATTAAAAATGTTCAGTACTACCCTAAACCAGTTGTGAGGCTTTGGGTGCAGAGACAAGAAGTTGGGTGGCACTTTAAGAGCCTAGGGACCTAAAAGTGCGTGATTATCAGGTTGCATTTACTGCTTGATTTGAGAAACAACACATTGTGCACTTGCTCTCTTTCTAAATAACACTGAGGTCTTTTTTTTTGGGGGGGGGGTTCATTTTGCTGAATTTACTTTGCAAATAGTAATGGCCTTACTAGACATTCTTTAGTCAGGTGAAACTGGTAGGGTCCCAGTTTGGGGTGTGCTCACACCAAACCTTTACTGTAATTCAGTTTCCTTTATCTCCAGTAAGTTTCCCCTCCTCACTCACCTTTCTTGGGGAGAAGGTGAATGAAGAGTTACCCATGCTGCCAGTCTTCATTTCGGACCCATGACAAAAACAGCTTCTTACTGTATTAGGGGGCTGTTATTACAGCTAGCCGCATCCATTATTACTCTTGTGTTTTTTCTTCTCAAAGTATTAAGTGTTCCATTGAGGCCTGGATACGTTGAAAACTTTTCAAAGTATGTGTTCAGACTTCCTTCTAAAAGAACACTTCGCATGACTCTGAATGTGTAGTTGCTCCCTTTAAGGAACTTGTTGAACTTTTCCATCACCACTTTTGGCAGTTTACAGTCCTTTAGGTGGAACTAACAGGTTTCTTACTGGTGTGTGCAAAGGGAATTTTTAGACTCAACAGTTTTGCCATTTGTATGGAAGTTCTGTAATGGAGTGGCAAGGTTATAGGCTTTGAAAAGAAGATATTTGGATTCAAATCCTGACTTGGTAATTAAGTATATTTGTGATACTATTAAGACAGATTCCCTCATCTCTTGAGCCCCCTGTTTTTCTCATTTTATTATAGATAAAATCTTTTGTAGGGCTGATTGAGTTAATATCTATAAATGTATAGTAAATCTTATTTCTGTTAATAAATTTGCATGTTATCCACCCATTCTGCTTACTAGGTTTTTGAGACAGGGCCTCAGGTAGCCCAGGCTCGCTTGAACTTACACTAACTATAACCTTCAGCACCCTTCTTCCCTCCATTTCCCCAGTTGGGAAATTGTCAGTGAGAGTTGCCAATTTGGGATTGTTGGGAATACAGGCATATGTCAACCATTTCCAGCTCCCTTTTCTTTTTTAAAGAACTAGAAAGCACTTGGTTTTCAAAATGTCAGGATACACATTGATGCTGTGATTTGGATTCTTAAGTCATAATGGCTACTCCAGTTGTTGATTTTTTATTTTGAATATAAGTCCAGACATTATTAGATTATAAGATCATTTGACTGGTGTTGCAGTATTTGGAATTTCCAGACTTTCATATGACTTGATTTCTTTTTCTCTGGAAATAACAGGTATTTACCTTGTATTCTATGTTATATATTAGGTAAGTAAATACTGTTTCATGCAATCTTTCTTTGGTAGTTACATTTCCATCACTATGGATAGAGGTGTTTATTAGTCATTTCTAGACATTGAAGAACATGTTAACGTCATAAGAGACAGGGCTTTTGCCATTGGCAATGGTGAGGTCTCTCTTTTTACAAAAAGTGTGTGGTGTGTGTACGTGTACACCCTGGTAGTACAGTGCATATGCGAAAGTCAGAGGACAAACAGTGGGTTCTGAGGATCAGACTCAGATCTCCAGGCTGTGCGGCAAGTGACTATATTCTCTGAGCCATGTCACTGGCCCCATTAGTGTTTCTTAATTACAAAATTCATAAGCCACTGGAGTTCTTTTTAGCTTTAGAGTTAATTTTATTTATGTGTAATCAAATGATATACTAAACTATTGCTTGGCTTCAGAAAGGGTTTTGGAGTTACATTGTAGCTTTGTTTCTGAGCAGAGAGACAGAACTGAGATACTGCTAAACAATAAAAAAATTAGTTGATTAGCCAGGCGTGGTCTTGCACACCTTTAATCCCTGCACTCTACAGGCAGAAGCAGGCAGTTCTCTGTGAGTTCGAGGCCAGCCTGGTCTACAAAGTGAGTCCAGGACAGCCAGCGCTGTTACATGGAGAAATCCTGTCTCAAAAAACTAAAAAAAAAAAAAATAATAATAATAATTAGTTTGTTTGTTATTTTGCCAGGCAGTGATAGCCCACACCTTTAATCCTAGCATTTAGGAGGCAGGCAGATCTCTGTGAGTTCCAAGCCAGCATGCACTCCAGAGTGAGTTCTAGGACATCCAGGGTTACACACAGAGAAACCCTGTCTTGAAAAAAACAAACCAAAAAAAAGAAAAGAAAAGAAGAAAGAAAGTAAATTGTTATTTTGACTTTATTTTGTTTGCATGTTCATACAATGAGGATTTAAAGACAATTTCACTCAGTGGCATTACCTGTTTCCTTTTTAAAATATATTTTATTTATTGTGTGTGTTTATGTGTGGACCTTGGTAGAAGTTAGAGGGCAGCTTGAAATAGTTTTTTTTTCCCCTCCTCTGTCATTTGGGTTCTAGAGATCATACTTAGGATTGTCAGTATGATCATTATGTCCAGCTTAAACTAACTACCTCTTTTCTTTTCCTTCCTTCCTTCCTTCCTTTTTTTTTTTTTTAAGATTTATTTACTTACTAAGTAATACAGTGTTCTATCTGCATGTACACCTGCAGCCAGAAGAGGGCATCAGATCACATTGTGGATGGTTGTGAGCCACCATGTGGTTGCTGGGAATTGAACTCAGGACCTCTGGAAGAGCAGCCAGTGCTCTTAACCGCTGAACCATCTCTCCAGCCCCCCTTCCTTTCTTCCTTCCTCTCTCCTTCCATTTTTCTTAGACATGGCCTCAAACTCTCTATGTAGCTTTGAATGACTTTGAACTTTCATCTTTCCGTCTTTACCTCCTGAGTGGTGGGAATACAGGATCAAACTCAGGGCCTTGTGCCTGCTATACAAGCATTCTGCTGTTTTACCTCCTTGGTCTCTGAACTCCCATTTTCTTGATTACTATGTTTTAGACTTGATTTTAAATATATTTATTTTATGTATATTAGTGTTTTGCCTGAATGTATATATCATCATGTATGTGTCTGATGTCAAAGAAGGTCAGAAGATATCGGTCTCCTAAAACTGAAATTATTGGTGGTTGTAAGCTAACTGTGCCTTGATTCTTTATAAGAGCAACAAGTGCTTTTAACTGCTAAGCCATCTCTCCAACCCGCCTCCTTCAATTTTTTGGGGGGGGATTATTTTATTTTATGCATATAAATGTTGGTCTGTATGTCTATATGTGCATCACATGCATGTCTGGTGCTTGTGGAGGTCAGAAGAAGGCATTGGATCCCCTGAAACTGGAGTTACAAGTTACAGGCATATCATGTGGATGCTGGGAATCCTGAGTCCTCTGCAAGAGTAACAAGTATTTTAAACTGCTGAGCCATCTCTCTAGATCAGTGGTTCTCTACCTTCCTACTGAGGTTAATGCTGTGACCCTTTAATACTGCTCCTCATGTTGTGGTGACTCCCAATCATAAAATTGTTTTTGTGGCTACTTCATAATTGTAATTTTACTACTGTTATGAATTGTGATGGAAGTGTGTGTTTTCGGATATCTTTGGCGACCCTGTGAAAGGACCGTTTGACCACTCACAAGTTAATAACTGCTGCTCTAGATCCTATGTTTTAGACTTGAGCCTGCAGCACTGTTTTTGCTAGATTATGATTGTTGGTGTTAAAAATATTTTCTCACTGGATTGATTTGTTTTCTAAAAACGTATCTTTTAATTCTTTTGGCTTTTATCTCTGAAACGCTTCTCCTTGGAAAGTAAATCTTAGAAAATATCATTTGCCTTAGTGGGAGATGAATGAAGAGATCATTTATTTGGTGTACAAGTTGAAGACTTCTGTTTATGTAACTCTTTACAAAGAGCATCAGTTTTGAAATAAATTAAAACTAATATTGCAGATTTCTCATAAAACTATGTTGTTTCTGGGAATGGGTTTTAGGGCCTTGCATATACTCAGTGCACCCTCTGTCACTGAGGTATAGCCTCAGTCTGGAAATAACAGCTTTGAAAGACAGTACACTTGAGGCTATTGTTAGAGGTTTGTTCCTCAACTTCTAAGAAAATGTAGAGATATTAAACACATATTTAAATTTTTCTTGTATTGATAGCATTTGGGGTATGAGTAATTAACTATATTATACAGATTATACAGAATGTTTTAATGCTTTTAAATTAAAAAATATTTTATGTGTATGGATGTTTTGCCTGCATGTATGTCTGTGCACTCTGTGTGTGTGTGTGCCTGGTACCCACAGAGGCCAGAAAAAGGTGTTAGATTCCCTTGAATTGGAGTTATGGATGATGTGAACTGCAATGTAAGTGCTCGGAATTGAACCCAGTAGCCAGCGCTCTAACCATTGAGCAATCTCTCCAACCCCAAAGTAGCCATGGTTTTTGTTGTTTGTTTAAGATGCAATCTTGGTTTGGCTTGAATAGCTACTATTAATCAGAGGGCAGAATGGTATGTACATAGTCTGGAGTGTAGCTTTTTTGGGAGGTAATTGTGTAGACAGGGTATAAGTCAATAGTTATATTGAAGCTTTTTCTCTTGCCTGATCTTGTGCTTGATTCTGAGATATAAAATTTCAAACAAGAGGTCTCCCAAGTTTGAGGAAGCATGCTGTGTAGCAGGAGACAGTCAGTACACAGTACACATAGTAGAACAAGGCCAAGGTATCAGAACTATCTGAAAATAAGGAAATGATACCTGCTTGAGTAGAGATTGGGAGCTGTCCAGAGCTTAGAGGAATTTGATTGATTGCTTTGAACAATGAGCAAAGTTTTGGAGGTTGTATTTTGAAACATTAGAAAGAACTGAGGAAGGTGAAGACAGTAAATGACTGGGAAATCATTTGTTAAATGATCAATCCAGATGCTGTATAGTGAGTGCACTTTGAGGGGGAGAATAAAGGGAACTAAGACTGGAAGATAATGATTGGGCTAAATTGTGGGGCAGTTTGAAGGTAGGAAATAAAATTAGAGGGGCTGGAAGTCCTTTAGGAGAGTTGTTCCAAAATATAGAGTAGAAAGAATTTGAAAGCTGGAGGCCTAGAAGGAGAGTTTATTGTATTGCTGGCTCTATGAGGGATTACTTCATATATCTACACATCCTTTCCTAGAAGCTTTTCCCAGCAATCTTCCTTTCCCTGCCAGGTTAAGATTTGCGTAGCCAGATGTGCTCTTGTGGTATAACCACATTGGTTAAGCTGTATTTTTTCTTTAGTGTCTAGGAGGCCAGAGACATGGCTCAGCAGATAGAGGAGCTTGTCAAGCCTGACGACCTGAGTTCTACCCCAGCAACTTAGATGGTAGACAGAGAACATTGTCATTTGACATTCATAACACACACACACACACACACACACACACACACACACACACACACACCGTGCATATAAAGTAAAAAAATTTTATGAGCCTCAATGTGCATCTCTTTGTTAATCATAAGTCTAAAATTACTCTGATCTGAACGCTACAGCAGCATATCATTGGTACATGGTTTGCAGTAAGTATGACTGTCGATATCTTACCTTTGTTGAAATCAGCTGATTCATTTTCTCAGGTCCTGCTGTTACTGCTTTATCTGGTTACCTATGATTTTGAGATTATTTACAACTTGATGGACAGTTATTTAAGTGATAACCTTTCTTTTTTTTAATTTTTGGTTTAAATAACTATTTACGTACTGTAATGTTTTCCTTCCAAGCCCCGCCAGCATGCTGAGGAATTGAGGTCAGAGGTCAGAGGTCAGAGGACCACCTGTGGGAGCTGGTTCTCTCTTACTATGTGGATCAGGAATTGAACTCAGGTCATCAGGCTTGGTGGAAGGTACTTTACCTGCTGCCTCAGTGACCCTAAGTGAATCTTTTTTTTTTTTTGGTTTTTCGAGACAGGGTTTCTCTGTGTAGCCCTGGTTGTCCTGGACTCGCTTTGTAGACCAAGCTGGCCTCGAACTCACAGAGATCCACCTGCCTCTGCCTCCTGAGTGCTGGGATTAAAGGCGTGCGCCACTACGCCCGGCTAGCCCTAAGTGAATCTTGATGGGTAGATTACAACTGTCTTGGAGTCTGAAAAGATTTAACTATGGGGAAACAGGCAGAGTATCTGGTGGCTTTTATTTTAATTCCTAGAAATGAAAACAAAAAGAAAGAAATCCTAGAAAAGGCCATTTGGTTACAGCTCACAGATTAAGGAGTTGCTGTCTTTTTAAGCTGCTCTCTTGCAAGCTGCTACTTCTACATAAACCTCAGGATTATATTGGCAATCCTCTTGTGACTTGCTAAGATTTCCCTTGGGGATTTTGAGCTGTTGAATAAAGTTGTATTACATATATAAATAATTCTGGATAAATTTAATATGGTTTTAATACTGCGTTTCCAGTCCAGGAATGAGTCTTCAAAAGGTGATTTGGATGAATGACTTTTTTTCATAAAGTTTGAGTTTTTTTCTTCTAAAAAACTTTAAAGTTAGTTTCTAGATATTTTCTTTGTTACTGTTAATGATATTAGTATTGTTACCTAGTGGGTTAATATTAGTGTATTGGAAAGCGTTTTCTACTAGCGTCTTGGCTGAATTCGTCTTTTGTAAAAGTAGGTATTTGTTATTGTAGATTTTCTAATTTCCAAATGATTACAGATTCCAAGGTGTGTTTCACAGAGTTTAGATGGTTAACTCCCTCGCCCCCACGAAATCTTTACTTTTGAGAAAGTTAGCTGGGAGAAGAGAATTTACTGGTGAGGGCACAGTAAACATTGAGGACAAATCATAGATAGAAAGATGAAGGTGGGAGGGCCTTGATGCCTGTTGTTTTTACTAATTTTTGCCTAAGGCTCAGTACACTGGGTTGTAGAGAAGTAAGTGTTGTAGATGAGGTAATTAAAGTAATACTCATACAACCTGCGTACTCTGAATGTGTCGTTTAAGAAAAAAATAAGAAATTTTAACAGTTGATATTACTAAAAAATGCCATTATTTGCAGACAGTTCTTTCCTGGGCCAAAAGTTATCCTGTGGCATGTTTCATTCCATTATACAGAGAAACCCTGTCTTGAAATAAAAGAAGGAAATAGCTAGCCAATGAGTGTGTTCTCTCTCTCTCTCTCTCTCTCTCTCTCTCTCTTCCTTCTCTCTCTTGGTCTCTCGTCAGGGTCTTACTATGTAGTTTTGCCTGGCCCAGAGACTCACTATGTAGACCAGGCTGGCCTCAAACTCATAAAGATCCTCCTGCCTCTGCCTCCTGATTGCTGGCACTAAATGACTGCGGTACATACCAGCCTGGCAGAAACAGCTTTCTTATCGCAAGTTAAAAATGACAGCTGTTTGGAGATTTGGTGATAAGATTTCCTTTCCTTGAACATATTCGTCAGTGAATATTATGCCTTCTGCTGGGCAGTGAAAGTTGATATGTGTGGTGGTTTTTGTTTTTGCTGTTACAGCCTGTTTTTTATGTTGTTCTGAGCGACTAGAAAAGGGGAAGGAGATTTTTCTGCTTGTACTAAGAAGTTGGTGCTCTTGCAGTGTTAGTGTTAGGACTTGTGAGAAGCCTTTGTACAAATATTTTGTTATGAATAGTGGTTTCCAGCCTTTACTATGAAAAGGTAAAATATTTCAGATTTTTCATTAGCATTTGTGTAATGTATTTGGAAATATGCATTGTTAATGTTAAAGAATTGACTTAACACATTTACCTTGAGTCACAACTTTTTTGAAAGCCAGAGAATAGTTCCATTGGCTGAAAACTAGGGAAAATTAAACCTCTGCAACATAAGAAACAACATAGAAAGAATTTTATGATCCTTTAAATATTTACCTTTGTTGTTTTGAAACTTGTAGAGCCGATCATCAGATGTTCATTCATCTGGATCTTCAGATGCGCATGTAAGTATAAAAGATAGCCTTTTTCTTAAAAAAAAAAAGTTTCTCTGCATATATGTATGAGTTCTGTATTAAATGAATGCAATTATATGTGTGAATATCTAATTTTGTCTTCCTTTGAGTTTTGTTTACATAAACTCCCTCAAATTGTGCTAGAAACTTGACGTGGACTTTATTTTTTATTTGCTTATAAAATTCTGTATGTATAAATGACCCCTTTTTTGCTGCACATTTTACCTGCCTGTGGAAATCCCTGCAAATCAGCTGACTTAGAGAGTGCTGATCAGTTCTTTCTCATGGTATAATGTTCCACTATAGAAAGGTAAACTTACTTGTTTTCTTAGTGAGTATGCAATCTTCTTGTTTAAATTTTTTTTTGGCATTTTGAATACTGCAATAAATATTTTTTCCATGTTATAGCAAGATTCAAAGTATGGTGTGCAGTTCCTACTACAAGTTATTGAGAACACTTTAGGAGTATGTGAACTTGGAATTATTTTGTCATAGGGGCCTTGGGAGATGGCTCAGTAGGTAAAGTGATCATCACAGTACCTGTGTGAAAATTGGGCCTGGTGGTGCATGTTTCATTTAGTCTTTGTTCTGGGGTGACAGATATATGTGGGTGCATCCCTGGAGCACTCTGGGCAGCCATCATCTGTGAACTGTTGAGTTCCAGGTTCAGTGAGAGACTACCTCAAAAAATAAGGGGGCAAGTGACTGGAAGATACTCAACACCGACCTCTGGTTTCCAAACTCATGCACAAACAAGTGTACATGTGCTGTCCTGTACCTCATGTATGCCAAAATAAAAACCCTTTTTTTAAAATCGCCAAGGCATTATTTGCCTTTTTCATTGTGTTGACATTTTCCCTGATAGTGCAGAATCAACTGGTAGGCAAACTATTGGCACATTATCATGAATCAAGGAGGTGACTCCAAAATACAGTGTTGTTTTCTTCATTCCCATCAAGTACAGTAAAATTTGCTAGCTTAAGAGTGTTTCAGTGGGCGAGCCTAAGTGGGGGCCATACCTGTAACTCCAGCATTTGGGAGGATAAAACAGGAAGATCATGGCATCATAAAATTGACCTTGACTTAAGACAAAAAAAAAGATGAGTATTATTTTTATTGAAGGTGTGGAATTCTTAAGACTCAACTCATGCATGGATCTTTCATTTTCACACTGTGTGTGATAAAGTACATATACGGTCTGCTACTTACTAGAGTATGATGTTTATAGTAAGGGTGACTGAGTTGAAGATGCAACTATATTATTAGCCACCCTTCTTACTTGAAGGAATGCCTGGCATATAAATTTGTTATCTGAGTTATTTTGAAGATATTTCTTGAAAGTGAAGGAAAGAACCTATTACTTCAAGAGTAACATGTTTCTAATGTGATATTTGAGCTTTTAAAGGCAAGCCAGAATTTTAAAAAATTTCTTAAAAGAATTTACTTATGAACTTGGTGTTGTTATGTGTTTTTAGAGAACTGAAATTTGTCAATATGTAGACACTTTGGATTAATTCTAGTTTTTAGTACTGTGGATGTCATTTTTGAAACCATTTTTAAAACTTTATCTGAAGATGGATGCATCTGGACCCTCAGATAGTGATATGCCAAGTCGAACACGACCTAAAAGCCCAAGAAAACACAATTATAGGAATGAAAGTGCCCGTGAAAGCCTTTGTGATTCTCCTCATCAGAATCTCTCAAGAGTGAGTATTGCTAAAGATGACAAAGGATGGCTAATGGTTTTACTCTGTCCTTGGTTGAATATGGTGGTTTGCTTTTGTTTCTTTTTTTGTTTTTTCAAGACAGGGTCTAACTATGTAGCTCTGGCTGTCCTGAAACTAGGTCTGTAGACAGGCCGGCCTTGAGCTCACAGAGCCACGCCCACCTCTGCCTCCCAAGTGCTGGGATTAAAAGTGTGTGCCACCACTACCTAGCCTTGTTTCATTTTATACTATTTGAAATTAATATTCTTTATTAATGATAAACGACCATTTATTTAAAGGAAAATGTGTAGCTCATATTAGATGTTTCATTGAAGGTGTTTAATTTTATTTGAAAAAATAAACATTTTGAATGTGAAGTGATTATTGTCATATTTATTGAGTTACTAGGAATATTCAGGCAATTAAGACAGCCCTTGGATCTGGTGGAATTGCTCAGTAGGTAAAGGTGCTGGCTGTGCAAGCCTAGAAACAGGTCGGATTCCGAGAACCTATGCAGGTGGATGGAGAGAAATGATTTAGCTGTCTTCTGACCTTCACATACATGCATTGGCAAGTACACCTTCCTATCCACAGCATGCATACATACCCACAGTCTTAGAAAGGATGCAGTCCTAGTGCTCTGAGAGTGTATGTTCTCCGAAAGCAAACAGGAATAGATGTTAGTTGGTTGGATAAGTGGAGTCCTGGGACAATCAGGAACACAGAAAGAGATTCTCTGTGTGTATGTATTGTATGCCCATGTGTGTGCAGGTGCAAGTAGAGGCCAGAGGTGAACATTGGGCATCTTTCTCAGTCACTCCATCTTGTCTATTGTGAACTAGGGTCCCTTACTGAATCTAGAGCTCCTCTTCCATTCTGCCAGCCTTGTTAGCCATTGAACCTCAGACCCACAGTGCTGGAGTTATAGACACATTACCCCCCCACCCACCCACACACACACTGGCTTTTTTGTATAATACGTGGTAGGGATCCATACTCAGGTCCTCATTGATGTACACATTTCACTGACTGAGCTATATCTCCCCAGATGCCAAGAAATGGGTTTAACCTTTCTGAGGTATATTTCATGGGGACATATCTTAAAATAGCCTGTTTTTCTCAAATTTTCATTTCAGCAAAAAACTTCCATAAAAGTTACCTGTGGGGTAATGGGAACTAAACCTAGGTTCAGGGGCAAAGTAGCAAAGTCCTCCCAACCACTGAGCCACCTCTCCAGCCCCAAAAGTAATTTTTTCAAACAGATTCAAAATCATCTTTTCCTCAAAAAAAAAAAAATGAAAAAGGTCTTGCCATCATTCAGTGCCACTGGAGTTAGCTTCCAAAGTTTAAATAAATAAAAAAGAAATCAAGGAAAACCACAATCTTAAGAAACAAAATTTGTAGCCAGGCACAGTGGCACACACCTTTAATTCCAGGTAGAGGCAGGCAGATCTGAGTTGAAGGCCCAGCCTGGTCTACAGAGCAAGTTTTAAGACAGCCAGGGCTACAGAAAGACCCTGTCTCAAATCCAAGAGGCGGAGAAAAAGTGGAAGGAAGGAATGAAGAAAGGAGAAGGAAGAGGAAGAAAGAAAAGAAACAATCTGCATGCTCAAATGTTGTTTATATATTAACAGTTAGGTTTAGATATCCAAAAGACAAAATGGTAAAGAAAATTACTGAGTGGACAACATAACCAGGCACTCAAATGGTGCAGATGCATGTATGCAGGCAAAACACACTTAAAATAGAAATGAGAGAGAGAGAGAGAGAGAATTGACTTGTGTTATTAACTCTTACCTTTCACAGAGGGCTTTTAATGTAACCCTCAAGTGGCCCCAAGGGCCATTTCCACTACATTTCCAAAGTCTAATTTAGTAATTTGTTAACTTCTCATTTTAGTAAGGAAGAGAAAAACTTCATATTTCAGTGTTTTAGGTTGTAGGTAATTAACAATCCTACCTTTTAAGTTTATGAAACAACTGAAGGCCTATAGACAATTTAGATCAAATTTCAGAAGGAAACTGCTTCTAAATTGTACAAATGAAGGCTTCATTAAAATACTGTTTCTTTGGGCCTGGTAGGTAGCTCAAGTTACAAGGGTGCTTGCCACCAAACCTGACCCACCCCATAAAATAGCAATGTTTGCTCCTTGGGACCTACATGGTAGATGAAGAGAACTAGCTCTCTCAAGTTGTTCTTTAGCCTTCACACATTTTGGCACATGTGTTCTGTCCCTCATGTGCATACACACAAAAATAAACAATGTATTAAACTCTTTAAAAATAAACGAGAGTTTTATTTGTATATATGTATTTTGATCAAATACACCCTTCATTCTTTCCCTTTCAATTCCTCTCACACACCTTTCCTCACTTTTATGTACTTTTACTTAATTTTTAAATTTTTAATTAAAATTACATCACTATTTCACCCTTCTTGTTCCTCCCTCTAACTCCTCCTGTGTCCCGAATGTCCTGATTTCCTCTCAAATTCATGCCCTCTTTTTCTTTGATTAATATGGATATCTCTCTCTACATATATATCCATATATATGTGTGTATATACACACACGAATATGTAAATACAACCTGCTGAGTTGGTTTTATTGTTGCTTGTGTATATTTCAGGGCTGACTTTTTGGTATTGTATAAGCAGTTGTGGGCCTCATCCCTGGGGAAGATTGATTCTCCTCAGCAGTCTGTAGTTACTTATCTTCTGTCTAGAGGTAGGGCCACTGGAGATTTCCTTCTTCTACTTTAGCATGTCTGTTGGTGGTGTTATTCAGGTCATGTTTAGGCAGCCAAATTGTTAAGGTTTCATGAGTATGGATTCCTTGTCATTTCTAGGAGGCAGTCTCACAGCAGACTTCCTGGTCTCTGGCTCTTAAAATCTCTTTCCCAGTTGTGTTTTATGTATAACCCTTGGGATTGAGCACCCTTCCATTAGTTATTACCTATATTTTGAATAGTTGTTTCCTGTGATGGTCTCTCACTGCTGCAAGGAGAAGCTTCTTTGAGGGTTGAGAGTACATTTGTCAGGCAAAGAGCTCTTAATTCTCTTTCTACATCTGGAGCTAGGCCTTGTGAGTATGGAGATGGCAGTAGGCAAGGGACAGGATGGAAGAGGGAAGGAGTTCCACTGTGTTTTCTTTAAACCCACTGTGTTTATTTAGTGCTTCCAGATACAGTTTTCTTATATAACTTGAGTATTATTTATCTGAACTGCTTGGCATGAGAAGTGTTTTGGATTTTGGGCTTTTTTTTTTTAAGATTTTTGACTTTTGGAATATTTTCATATATCTGAGTTATCTTGGGCATGGGTCCCAAGTCTAAACATAAAATTCATCTCTGTCTCATATATATATCTTATACATACAGCCCAAAGGTATTTGTTTCACAGTATTTTGGACCTGGATTTTGACTGAAACCTGTTCCTTGAGATCAGATATGGAACTTTCCACTTGTGATATTGAGTGTCTCAGAATTTGGATTTTTAGATTAGGGATCTTCATTTGTGTGTTCAGATAAAGTTTTATATATACTGAAACCTGAAATACACAGTAGATGGTACATTCTCAGCAAAGAAAATGAAATTCTGTTAATATCAGTATTTTTGATAAATAAGGTATGTTATCAAGTCATAAACAGATGTGATCCATACCTAAAATTGAAGTAGATGGTGGCTTCCTGAGAGTGGAGATTTGAGGATCCTGCATCATTCTGTCATTGCTACTTTTCACTAGAGGTGTCTATATTTTCCCTCCTCTGCTTTTCTTTGTGTTCTAAGCCATGGTTTCTATTTCTTTGCTATTTAACCCTCCCCTCCCCATTTAAAAATGACTATTGCTTGTTACTGACTTTGAGTTAGGAAGTAAGCAACATTCCTTAATTAGTGAATACTTAGATCAGAATCAGCCTGAGACAGGCATCTGTGCTTGGAGTATGCCAGCCTTTCTTTGCACTGGTACTTTAGGGTAGACTTCAGACTCTTCTAGAAACTTGGTTATCAGTTACAGTACGTTAAACTTACAGATAACATTAAAATATGTATGCAAACACAAAATAATCTTTTACTTTTCACAGCCTCTTCTAGAAAATAAGCTTAAAGCATTCAGTATTGGAAAAATGAGCACAGCAAAGCGAACTTTAAGTAAGAAGGAACAAGAGGAACTGAAAAAAAAGGTAATATTTGCAGTGTGTTTAGGTTATACTTGGAAGTGAATGTGTGAGTGAGGAGTGGAAGCTGTGTTTCTGAAGAATCTGACTGCTTAGATGCTTGCAACTCCATACATGAGTCAAGTCTTTTTTTTTTTAAATAGGAATTCTTTATTTTTTAATTTTTTTTATATTTACAGTGTTCTGTCTGCAGGTATGCCTGCAAGCCAGAAGAGGGCACCAAATTTCATTATAAATGGTTATGAGCCACCATGTGGTTACTGGGAATTGAACTCAGGACCTCTGGAAGAGCAGTCTTAACCTCTTAACCTCTGAGCCATCTCTCCAGCCCATGAATCAAGTCTTTAATGCAAGAAATGTCAAATGAGTTCTGCTTCTCTCCCTGTCTTCTGATCTATATAGCTCTATGTGATGATTAGTTCTGTTTTGAGGTGCTCTCAAAACACACTTTTGTCAAAGTGTGAGTGTGTGTTTATGTGTGTGCACGTGCTGTATTGTACCCATTTCCTTTAGATGAATGCTATAGAGTGAGGATACTTTCCTCCATTTATCTTTTCCATTAAATGTTATATCTTTGTGATTACTTGTAGGATAGAAGCATTATGTGTTTTTATAGCTTTGTAGGTTTGTAATAGTTTATTCATTTAAAATCCTATTGAGGGATTTGTGATTTTGCTCTTTGGATATTATATTACCAGTAATGCTGCTCTGAATAATACTATACATAGGTGCATTTTAGCTTTTTTCTAGTTTGCTTTTTGGGACATATTCCCAAAAAGGAAGTTGTTGGAGTGAATGGTAAATTAATAAATGTGGTTCTTCTGTACTTGTCAATATTGTCAGATTGACAATAGGGTGGGGACATTTTGTTCCCTATCAGCAATGTATTAGTGAAGTCCTTACCTCCATACACTTGCAAGTAGCGGATTTCACTAAGGGAATTTTTGCTACTCTGTAGTATTAAAGATAATACCTCAGTGTTTACATTTGCAGTTATTTCAGTGAGAATACAGTCGACCACCTCCCTGCCTCTGTCTTATTTCTTTTTATTTTTCTTCTGGTTTTATTCTTCCTTGTAAAAACTGTTGTTATAATCAGTTGTCAGTCTTTTCCCACAATTTCTGTGTTTTTAATCAGTTTTTTTCCTTTTTCATTTCTGGCTTATAGAAGAATTTCTGTGTATTTTCTTTTAGGATCTATATTCCTAGGAGAATTCTACTGAATTCCTAGGCTTGTTTCCATTTTTAAGAAAATGAAAGCTGGGCTTGGGAGGCAGAGGCAAGTGTATCTCTGTGAGTTTGAGGCCAGCCTGGTCTACAAAGCAAGTTCCAGGATAGCCAGGACTGTTACATAGAGAAACCCTGTCTCAAAAAACCAGAAACAAACAGAACAAACAACAGCAACAACAAAAATCTAATCTTCATGCAGTTTTTCCTAGTATATAGCACAAAAAATTGATTTCATTTTATCTTTTTTTCAAATAGTGGTTGTCAGTTATGTATTTTCATTTATGGGAAAGTTCATATGTCTCCTAACCCTAGCTGTTCCTTTTATTGATGTATTTACCCCTTTATTAACACTCATCTACTTGCTATTGGATATATTTCTTTTCTGATTTGTTTCATTCTTCTGTTTGATTTAGGTTTTTGAGACAAAGTGTCCTTATGTAGGTTAGGCAGGTCTGGAACTCTGTCTTCCTGTCTTAACCTCTGAAGTGATAGGCATATACTACCATTTTCAGCTTGGTATTCTTATTCATACATATTTTGGGGATATTTAGATGATTTGTAAGTGAGAATGTCAGTTCTAGTTTTGTCTTTAATACTGTGTCAGCAGTAGGCACTGGCTTTGCTCTATTGTATATTTGATTATTTGAGAATGAAATCATCATGCTTTGGAGAACTTTTTAAATAGTAATAGGATAATTTGTCTTACAGTTTGGCTCTTGAATTGTCTTTAAATACATTTACTTTTTTACCTACATGTGGTAAGTTCTTTTCTTTGTCTCTAAATTTCTAGTAAAGGAGCAAAGCCTTTTTGTTTTAAAAACCCAGCATGTAATTATTGGTAATATCTAATGTCTACCAAGTATTAGATGCTAGAATTACTTGAGAAGGGAGAGGCTTTGTGTATGTTACTTCTTTTCTTTCTTTTTTATGTATGTGGATGTTTTGCCTGCCTGTGTGTATGTGCTCACCTTGTGTACCTGGTGCCCAGAGAGGTCAGAAGAGGGAGTTGATCCCCCAGGACTGAAGTTACAGATGCTTGTGAGCTGCCCTGTGGGTGCTGGGACTTGGGACCTTAGGAAAAATAGTCAGTGCTCTTAACTGCTCAGCTGTCTCTCTACTTGGTCGCACTTGTCTTTAATGCCAGTATTTGGCAGGCAGATCTCTGTTCAAGACCAGTCTGGTCTACATACTGAGTTCAGGTCTGCCTGGCCTACATGGTGAAATCCTGTCTCAAAACAAAAACAACAACAACAAAAAAGTCAAACCATACCCCAACAGTAATTCTTGTGTCACTAATATTTTGCTATGTGTTTAGGAGGATGAGAAGGCAGCTGCTGAAATTTATGAAGAATTTCTTGCTGCTTTTGAAGGAAGTGATGGTAATAAAGTGAAAACATTTGTTCGAGGCGGGGTTGTTAATGCAGCTAAAGGTAAGGGCAGATTTGAACAAACTTTGGATAATAAGACAACAGAGTAATTATGGAAGACATTTGACTTTGAATTTCACATTTCTTTTCCATTAGCACCCTCTAATGGTTAGGTTAATTAACAATATAAAAGACAAAATATAGAGTAATGAAAAGATACTAAATTTGATAGCTGGACTATATGAAGGATATAATAATAATAAAAAAACAGCATCTATCAAGTTAAAACAAATTATGTTGCAAAATTTTTAGTGTTTCATAGTTTTGCTATACAGTTGATCAAATTGATTTTTTTAAGGTAGAATGGTATATGTAAATTTAATTTCATATTCAAATCTTAATACTAAAAGCATCTTAATTTTCTTTTTTTATTTTTATTTTTATTTTTTTTTAAATACTTTATTTTTTTTTTCTTCAAGTTACATCTCAGTCACAAACCCCTCCCTATTCCCCCTTCCTATCCCGCCCTTCCACCCTCTTCCCCCCAGAAGTTTCCCCTTTCAGTCCAACAGATGGTTCCTTCTCTTATAACAGTGAATACTATACAAAACAACAGATATAAATATGCCACATTTATGAGAGTTAAATGGCCCAGTATACCTTCCCAATGTCCAGTTTATACATATTTGGCCCCTGACTTTAACATTCTACTATCTAACCATCTCCATGAGTTTAAAGGTCTATATCTGATTCAACATTCATACTAACTTGCAACACACTTTTAAGAGTATCTTCTTAGATCTATAACACCCTCTTGATTCCTAAACAGCTCAAAATTTAACTATGAGACTCTAGCTGTTTATTCTTCAACCACCTCAGAGACCTGAGAGGGATAAATATATCTGCTTATATAGGAAGTGCAGGGCCTGCATCTTCCAAAACTAAGAAAAGACATACCAGTGACTGCCTGGACAGTTCCCATTTTCTCTCCATACATTCCTGCATCAGTCTTCAGCCTTTGGGTCCTGTTTCTCTGACAGACATTTGTTGTAGAGCAGGGATTATGAAGGACTTACCTACCCTGTCTTGGCAGAGTTAGGCTGTCGACTTCCCTGCTACCAAGTTTTGTCCTTTTTGGACAGCAGTCTGTCTGCAGTTGGAGCAAGGGGTTTTTTCATGCCAAGAGATAGGCTTGCCACTAATTTAACCATCTCACACTGGAGATTCTTCGATGCTTATCTTCTACTTGGAGTAGAATAGGGGGTGCTGTCAGGAGCTGATATGTCTCGATATCAAAAAAAGAAAATCTTAATTTAAGATAACATCTTTGAATGCCATATTCTGCAGATCTCTTGGGGTTTTGAAGATGCCCTATCCATCTCTTGTATTTCGATAAGCAAATGTTGCTTGTCTCTTAGCAACTTGATTACTGGGTAGTTTAGAGAATATCTGTGATAGACTGTCATAGTAGCTAACAAAGTGACATGTTTGCATGACTAGGAGTTTGTTTTACTTAACTATCCTAGACCGTTTTAGACGGTTGGTATCAAGAGGCCAGAGCTTCACATTTTATTTTTAAGTATCTCTAGGTATGATACCATTAGGAAGCGTTACCTTTAATTTTGTATCAATATACAAAGATCTATTCAATTGTGGTTAAATATACTCTTAATTATGTATCAATATACCAAGATCAATGCCTATGTAGCCCAATACAATCTTAATATTATGTCCATATACAAGGGTCAATACCATTGTGGCCAACTATAATCTTAATTTTGTATCAATATACAAAGATCAATACCGACGTAATCCAATACAATCTTATTTTTGCACAATAAACAATGGTCAATACCACTTTAGCCAAATATACTACTAATTTTGTATCAATATACCAAGGTATAAGGGCATATTCAATAATCTGCCCCTTCTTCTTGGACCTTCCTGTGCTATGTCTATGTCTCATTTTTCTCAAGCCTATGCACTCCTACATAGGAGAGGAAGAAGGATACAGGAAAGGAAAAGTAGGAAGTCCCTGGGGCTAACCTCCAAAACCCATTAAACAGGACCATTTATCAGCTTGTAGTCTCTTCCCCTAAATATCAGAGTTTTCAGTTATCCTTCAAATAACCAAAAAGAAGGGCGGAGAAACACCCTCCCCACCCTCTGGGCATGGGACGTCGCTCTCTTAAAGTGACAAACAAAATTATACGAAGGTAGTTTTACAACCTAGTATTTTAAATTTCAGATGAACATGAAACAGATGAAAAAAGAGGTAAAATCTATAAGCCATCTTCAAGGTTTGCAGATCAAAAAAATCCTCCAAATCAGTCATCCAATGAAAGACCACCATCTCTTCTTGTGATAGAGACAAAGAAGCCCGTAAGTTGTTAAATAACTCAGCATTTGTTTTAGAAGCTCGCATTGTCATTGGTACTTTTGAGTGCAACTCCTGTAAGAAAATGTCTTATGGTTTCTAAGTCTTAAAGTAGGTGTTGAAATTTGCTGTTGTCTAGCTCAGTAATTCATGTAGAACAGTGGTAGATTAGGTTAGGCATGGGAGTGGTAGTCTTTGAACATTTGTTACTGTATTCATATTATATATTGTAAGTCTAAAGTTGGGTTGTAAATGTAGGGTGATATTCTTTTAAAGAGTTCTGAACTAAGATTGTGAAATTATTAGCAACATGTAGTACATGTTTGTCAGGATTGTTTTTGGACCTCTTAGGAATTACTATGAGAGCTGATGTTTCTGTCTTTTAAGTTCTCATTATAGAGTTTTTTTGTTCATTGGAAATAGTTTTACAGGAGACAATAGGTTGATAAATGTGGGATTGGGTTACTTGGAGCCACAGTTTGGTTAATTAAATATAACTACGTTAAATACTAAGATTGATTTTTTTCTTGTGTGACTGTTAAAATAGTTCTCAAAGCAATTAAAACATAACAGCTTTATTGCTATGTAATTCACAAACCTTAAATTTTGCTCTTCAAAGTGTATATAATTAGATAGGCTCTTTTAGTATATTCATGGATATTCAAAAATTGCCATTTACAATTCCAAAAGATTTTTGTCACTGCCAAAAGAAACCATAAATTTTGTTTCATTTTCTTCGTTTCACCTATAACTTATCATACTCTTCATAGCCACTGAAGAAAGGGGAGAAAGAAAAGAAAAAAAGCAATTTGGAGCTTTTCAAAGAAGAACTAAAACAGTAAGTTTTATAGGAAGAATTCTCTGTCATAGGCATATTGGACTGATAATTACAGCTGTTGGTACGTATACTAGTTATTATCACCTGGCTTACAAGTGAGCTTGTTGTAGCTACAGTAGATGATAACATGTGCTTGAACGTCAGCTAGCATTAAGTCAGTGTCTACTGCTGCTGTAATGTGTAGATTTAATTCAGTTGGTTTACTTTCTGTCTGGAATCTTGTTTATTCACTAGGGTAGAGGTGAGGGGTCTCAAATCTACTAAGAGCAAAAATTTAAGCAGTAGTTTCATGTTGAATTTCCTTTTCACCCTAAAAGAGGCACTGTTCCTGTCTTGTAACTGGGGGGCTCACTTAATCTTGGTTATAATTACTGGTAATACAACTACATTAAATTATTTGAAGTTGATACTTAGATAAGCTATGTTACTGAATATGAATGAATAACTTGTGGCTTACTCTTAGTTGACTGTAAATATTTTCAACAGAATTCAGGAAGAACGTGATGAGAGGCATAAAACAAAAGGCAGGTTAAGTCGATTTGAGCCTCCTCAGTCAGATTCTGATGGTCAGCGACGTTCTAGTAAGTGATGTTTATCTTAATGTACATAGTTATGATTTATTATCCTAGAAACTAAGAGTTATTTCTTTTTCCCCCTTTAAGTGGATGTGCCTTCAAGAAGAAATAGATCATCTGGTGGTAATACAGTTTTTTGCTTTTTTAATTAATAGAAATTGTTTCAACTTTGTATTTTGCAGGGTGTAATTTGTTTTTTTTCTCCTGTTCTAGTTCTTGATGATTATGCCCCTGGCTCACATGATGTAGGAGATCCAAGCACTACTAATTTATACCTGGGAAACATTAATCCACAGGTATAAGTACGATAAAATGAATAGTGGCTCATGTTCATTTTGGGGACAGGGCAATTAGAAAGATAAAATTAAGATTCTGAAGTTGACAAATCTGATGGAGTTAGATAGTATTTAATAATTGCTTTGGAAACTTGGGACTTATTAGTTAGACCCAAATTGTTTCATGTACATTCTTGAAGATGTCTCTTTCTTCTTAGGAACTAGATTGTACTCTCTGAGGCAACTCTCTCTGATGTGTAGCTTGCTTTCTTATTTCTTTTTCTCCTTATGCTTTTTTCCTTTTTGAACTGCTTTCTGGTTTTAGCTGGAGTTTGAACTCCTCCTGTTTCCCACCTATCCTGTTCTGGGATTTACAGCACATGCTACCATACTACTGGCTTCAGTGTTTTAATTCTTCTGCTTCAGTTTGATTAGTATGTTTTGGGGGATATAGTAGTTAGATGGAATATTTGTTAAAAAAAAGTTACACTTTTATCCTGGTATGTATTTACTGTTTTCTGATCACTCTGGCAGATGGGGAAAGTGAAAGACCTTTTTTTCTTCCATCATCAATCAACAAATACCCTCCCCACTGTTGCCTGAAATGCTGTTCAATTTATGGATAAACCACTGCTGACAAACAGATATTTAGATCCTAAAATCTTCAAACAGAGAATTCAGACATGCCTTTGGTTCTAGTAGCTCTTAAAACCCTAAACCCTATCTGCTTTTTAAAATAAAATAGAAAATTTCTAATATGAAAATACTGCAAATGCCCTGGTAAGGCAGGGTTTTTTTTTTTGTTTTGTTTTGTTTTTTTAAAACCTGTGTAGAGTTCCTAGTATTTGAATGTAACACTGTAGCATTAATATGTTGCTTTTTACTTTTTAAAATGATTTTGGTTTTTGGACTGCATAGAATTCTTTGCCCTCCTTTTCCTTGTTCTCCCCACGCCCCCAATCTCATTTTTAATTTTTTTTTTTTTTTTTTTTGGTTTTTCGAGACAGGGTTTCTCTGTATAACAGCCCTGGCTGTCCTGGACTCGCTTTGTACACCAGGCTGGCCTCGAACTCACAGAGATCCGCCTGCCTCTGCCTCCCAAGTGCTGGGATTAAAGGCGTGCGCCACCACCGCCCGGCCTCATTTTTAATTTTTAATGAAGTATTACTCTTTGGGAAAAAGCTCTCATACATCCAAATAAACCAGCTTTCTGCAATTTTTTTTTTAAACATTTCAGGTATTTTTCTTAACGAGTATATTTAAATAATACAGGAAAATACAGATAATTTCATTGCAAAACAAGAGGTCATTATTAAATAATGTAGAAGTTAATTTTGTTTTACACCAAACTTTCCATTTTTCAATAGATGAATGAGGAAATGCTGTGCCAAGAATTTGGAAGATTTGGACCATTAGCCAGTGTAAAAATTATGTGGCCTAGAACTGATGAAGAAAGAGCAAGAGAAAGAAATTGTGGCTTCGTGGCTTTTATGAATAGAAGAGATGCTGAAAGAGCTCTAAAAAATTTAAATGGTAAAGTCTTTATTGTCCATTTATTAGAATTTAGATATTTCTTTGGTGTAGAATAGTATTAATAAAAACTCTACTGAGAATTTTGATCCAATTTAAAAACATACAAAGAAAATTTAATTCAAGTCACTAGAAATACTTTTTCTTTGGAGGCTTGTCAAAGTAACCTTTCTCTTCTCTGTTTTCTTTCATAGGAAAAATGATTATGTCTTTTGAAATGAAGTTAGGTTGGGGTAAAGCTGTACCTATTCCTCCACATCCAATCTACATTCCGCCTTCTATGATGGAACACACACTGCCTCCACCTCCATCCGGACTGCCTTTTAATGCGCAGCCTAGAGAGCGATTAAAAAACCCCAATGCTCCTATGTTACCACCTCCTAAAAATAAGGAGGATTTTGAGAAGGTAATTTAAAAAATGTACATAGGGCTGTATCTAATATGTAAATACTATATCTGTGGTAGTGTTTCTTTTCAACAATTTTATAGAAATATGTGTGTTATTCTGGCAACTCATAAAGAAGTAGATATGTTTCCTGCCTTAGTCCATGGAAACCCTAAATATTAGGTCATATTTAATATTTTTATTTGTGACTACCATTCCCTTTTGACCACCAGATAAGCTCACTCCCCCTTCCCCCATTGCTGCAATCAGTGTTTGAGTTTACTTTGTTCTGAGAACATGATAGTTTATATTTGGTTAAGTGACATTTTAATTTTGAAAGCCCACCTAAATAGTTAAATTGTTTGGATGACAGCAAACTAGCTTAGCTTTCAAGGTCTTGTTATTAGACTATATAATAGCATATATGGTATTTCAGAAGTAGTTAACTAATCTAGTAAAAACAAAGGGTGAGTATTTTTCTTTATTAAACATAAAACCAACTTAATTTCAAGTTTAAGAATTTGTTGGTTCTTTATGAGTTAATTACACTTGAAATCACAGGGGTGGTTTGAAAGGCTTGGGAACAAAGTAGCAAACTGTATGGTCAGAGCCAAACAGTTAATTACTTCACAAATTAAAATCTTTATCTGATAATTCTCAGTGTAGTTCCTATTTCAGTGCATTGATGTGCATTCTAGCAGGAATGTTCTGATTCTTTGCATTTGGTGAACATTAATTGTTCACTGTGAACACATCCATTTGCATTTATGTAATTGCTTAGTGTATAATTACCTCAAATGCAGTGATTGCCTGCAGAACTTGTGATTAGATGTGTAGTATTTTCAATGCATATGTATATTTTTGCTTGTTACTTGTTAACAATACTCACATATTCTATGTTTATTATCTGATGTGACTTCATATACAGACTCTGTCGCAAGCCATAGTCAAAGTGGTTATCCCAACAGAAAGGTACATGTTTTTCTTTATTATTACTGATCTAAATATAGACAAAATCCCCTTCCGAATTGAAAAAAAAAACTGGTGTTGAGGAAAAGGTAATATCTTGACTGAGCAATGGCTACTTCCCAGTACTTATGGGGGGATGTGTAAAAATTAAGTTTAGTACACTTTTCAATTTTATGTCATCTTTTCTTTTATTATCATTTTAGAGAGTTTTTTAATAGCTTTAGAAATTAGAATGCTTAAATAGACTACTATGGAATTGTTGGTCTTGTAATTTGAAACCATTGAGAAGGGAAAATAGGTATTTTAAATAATACATGCCTTAAATTTGAGATAATGTTACAATTTGAGCCAGTCTATTACTTTCTCTTGATTTCTGGATTATCTACATTTATTATTCAATCTTGGTTTTAGATTTTACTAGAGGTGCAGTTATTATTTTTTTTCAGAATTGATTTTAAGAAGAAATTGCAATTGTTGTCATGGACACTGGATGTATTAGGAACTTTTAGTCATAATAACAAAGGCGTTTGGATCTCTTTATTTTTCTTTCTTCCCCTTTTTTCTTTTTTAATACATTGCTAATGAAGAACAATCATGCTGTAGGTATGCTCTTGCTCAGTCAAGCTCAGCCTTTTCCCAAACACAGGAACACAACCCTGGTTGAATAATAAATGAACACAAAAGAATCCTAAATTCTCTTTGACATTGGCCTTGGTGACCAGCACCAGCTGAACTGTCTGCGGCAGCCGGGGACCAGGAAAGCATCATGGGATGGATTGGGAAAGCATACAGTTTTTGACCAGACATTGGTACGATCGACTCCAGTGAATGTGGTTTTTACTATAATTGAGAGACTTTTTTTGTTGTATTTGCCCAGAATAAGATAATTATTGTTTAAAAATAAAATAATGCACTTTAAAATACAACATTTTTGTACTACACTCTTTTGTTAGAAAAGTCGTTTTTAAATAAGAAAATTATATAATCCTTAAGGGAAGAGTATGATAACAATGCTTTACTCTTGATTTTAAGTCAGTGGCAACTAATTGTCAGATTTTGATTTTAAATAATTCTATGAAACATTTTAATATTTCCTTTAAACTTTAATTTTGTAGATAGGTTTTATCAGTTACAAATCTGTTTAATACTATAGTGGATTATTTTTCCACTGTTAAAATGGTTACAGGGAAGGTATTTTTTTGGTAGCATTCAAAGAAACAAGTCCAGTAATTTTATGTGTGACTCAGCTTATTTCTAAACAAAATTTTGTGTATATATTTTGCTGAAAAGTCTTGACTTATTAAAATGAATCCTTTGGTTTTAAACTTGGTAAATCATTTTTCATGTTAAAATTACTGCAGTCAAGTTGGTTTTTCTTTTACTATATTGATAAAAGTCTCTGACTCTGTAACATTTGTCCACCTGGTCAATGATCATGTATTATAGTTTGCACATAAAACTTCCCTGATTTTTATTTGCCTGATAGCAGTGGGGATTTTAGAACTGAGTAACAATTACATGGCCCCTTTCTAAGCAGTGCCACAAACTGCATGGGTGCTGAGAGTTCCTTCTTACTAGGGAGCAGTACTGTGTATCTGCATAGCAGTTAATACTTTTGTGAAGGAAAATAATTTTTAAGTTAAAATTAAGTGATTTTTTTCAACAATTTGAAGTTGAATTGATAGTTCTAAATGTATACTTTCCCCTTTGTAAAGATTTAAACTTCCATGTAATTTTTTGGTCTTTAGAATTAATTTTTTCTACTATATAGAAATATTATTGTCCATTTAAGTTGACTTGTTTGAAAGCTATAGAAAATATAGTTAGTAATAGAGATTATTTCACTGTTAGGTACTTTGAAGCAAAGTATTATAGAGCACCTTTCTATTCCCCCATCTGTCTTCTATAACTATACTTATATTCGAGCAGTTACATGGACTTAATTTGGCTGATAATGCTCAAGATATAATTCACATCTGTCTTATACCAAGAGCCAATATCCTTTTGCTTTTCCCAGTTGTCACTTGCCGACTCTGTGCTCCCTGGGGACTAGTGCAAGAGGGAGTCAAGAGCAGCTTATAAGTAACTAAGCTGAGTCATGGCATGGCTGCCTGACACATTAGTCAGGGTCTGAAATTAGTTTGCAATCTTTGATTAAAGATTTTATTTTCAGATGTAGGAACTATTTTTCCTGTGAATGCAACCAACAAAGTGATATAATAAACAGTTATTCATATCTTTTTGGCTTAAATATTGGAGGATAAGCATTACAGAAAATGGGCACCTCACCATGTTCCCTGTTTTAGAAAATGGGAATTCATTCACTCATGGCTTTATAATGTAGTTTTTACATTGGTTGATAATATATAGGCAGGATTACATGTTAAGAATTCTAAACTAATTTTGAAGTGTGGTTCAAATGGTTGTTGCCCATTAAAGGTCAGATTTAATTAAAACTCCATCTGGTATGTGTGTACCAGAAACACAGGAATTTTGATGGATTTTTTTTTTTATTAAGTCAACTGGGATTTTGTTAAGTCTTAAATTTATTAAATGGTTTTGCATTTTTGTAAATTTAATGTTGTGGTTATAACATTTCAATATCATTATAAAAGTAATTGTATAGGGAATATTTTCTCTTAAAACAAGCAATATACATTTTTAGATGGCTGTAACATTCAAATTGTAAGTTGTTGATTTTATATATTTGCAGCTATCCAGTTAGTTTATATATATTGAAAATAGTGTTACATGGCATCTAGAAAATAAAATCAATTACTGTAAGGCTGTCTTGTGGCTTCCCACACTCCTTCATCTCTCCTTCCTTCCCATTCCTCTACCCTCACCACCCTATTCCCTCTTAATGTAAAAGGCCTTTAATGTGTGCTCCAGGTTACTTTGTTGATACTGAATTCTGTCAGCAGAATGATTTTTTTAACTGCACCATTATAGTAGTCAAGTGTAGTTTTGTATAGGGCATGTATGTCTGAATCCATTTTCTTTAACTGCACCATCATAGTAGTCAAGTGTAGTTTTGTGTAGGGTATGTCTGAATCCATTTTCTTTAACTGTGTTGTTGTTGTAGGAATTTACTCGCCCTGATACACCGAATGATAGAATTTGTTGTACGTGAAGGGCCAATGTTTGAAGCTATGATTATGAACAGA
>CAJQZJ010033886.1:2316088-2330273 GCA_907164525.1 Lophiomys imhausi | reverse complement strand
TTGTTGTACGTGAAGGGCCAATGTTTGAAGCTATGATTATGAACAGAGAAATCAACAATCCTATGTTCAGGTATGCTTTTTTATTTTGGTAATAATCTATAACAAAATTTAGTATTGACTATTTTTAAGTGGCATTAAGTACATTTACATTACTGTGCAACATTACCATTTATCCAGTTCATTTTCAGACATCTTTTCACCTTCTAAATGAAACTCTATACTCATTAAAGAGTTAATTAACTCTCCAGCTCTCTGGCCTCAGTAATAATCTGTGTCTGTATTCTGTGCTTTACTTATCCGCAGATATGTATTTTAAAGCTTCTTTTAACTTTCTTTTTTTGGTATTAAAACTATTTCCAAGCCGGGCGTGGTGGCGCACGCCTTTAATCCCAGCACTTGGGAGGCAGAGGCAGGCGGATCTCTGTGAGTTCGAGGCCAGCCTGGTCTACAAAGCAAGTCCAGGACAGCCAGGGCTGTTACACAGAGAAACCCTGTCTCGAAAAACCAAAAAAAAAAAAAAAAAAAACTATTTCCAAGAGGGAGCTAGTGAGAGCTTACTGGCTTAAGGGTTCTTGCTGCCCAGCTGACAACTTGAGTTCAATCCCCAGAACCTATATGGAAATACAGAGCAGATGCCCCAAAAGTTGTCCTTTGACTGCTGTCTGTTCTGTGGCATTATGAGCACATGGACATATGCTATGTATATGTGTTTTTGTCCAAGAATAAGATTGTAAAAATGAGGACTCTTGCAGGATGAGAAGTGACTCTTAGTAGTTAGACTAGAATGTGCCTGGGTTAGTTCCATCACTTATTTAGTTACAGTATTATAACTCAGCATGGTCTGGGAGGAAAATAATTTCATTTGCTTTTCAATGAAGGAGTCATAAGCAAGCTAGAATTGAGCAAAGTAGTTTGAAAGGAAATTATTATCTGAATTGCTTTATCTAAGACATTGATTTAAATGTTAAATGGGGTAAAGATTTTTCAAATTTACAAATTGAGAAAAACTTTCTAATATTCTTAAACATATGACCTGTGTTTGTATAAAAACAGTGATGCTGTATATGGCGTGATGTCACACATCCTTAATCCTAGCACATAGGAGGCGGAGGCTGGCAGATCTCTGAATCCAAGGGCAGCTTGTTGTGCTACATACTGACTTCCAGGGCAGTCGTGGGTACATACAGAGACCCTGTCTTAAACAAAACCAAACAAAATTTAAAAAATTATAAAAACAGTCATATTACTCATTGAGATACACACATTCTGGCTAAGTTTCTAAGTCAGTGTAGGGCAGGGGATGGCTGAATATTATGGAAGAAGACACCTTCCCCTACCCCCTTATCCCAGGATCTTTGCTTTTGGTCTTTAGAAGTAAGGAGGCAAATAGTATTTTTCATTTGTTTTATTTAATTGATAATATCTGTCTCTCTTTTTAGTTGAATAGGCTGACAAGTAGCTGGTTTCATGTAGACACTAAAGCAGATAGCTTTCTCCTAAAGAATATGGTGTTTAATGTTTTTGTTTGTTTTGTTTAGGTTCTTATTTGAAAACCAGACGCCAGCCCATGTTTACTATAGGTGGAAGCTTTATTCTATTCTGCAGGCAAGTAGGATCAGTTACTTTGCTGACTTTAATTGTGAAGTTTAGACTATTATAATAATGTTCTGGGTATTATTAGGGAGATTCTCCAACGAAATGGCGGACAGAAGATTTTCGAATGTTCAAAAATGGATCCTTTTGGAGGCCACCACCATTAAATCCATACCTTCATGGGATGTCAGAAGAGCAAGAGACAGAAGCTTTTGTAGAGGAGCCTAGTAAGAAGGGAGCACTCAAGGAAGAGTAAGATTTTTTCTCTTATGTATTCAGGAAACTTGCTTTAATGGTTGCTTTCATTAGTTGTCTTGCTGTAACTATTTCAGCTGTAAGATAAAATGGTTGTTTTCACTTGCAAATGTTTAAGAGTAACATTTTATTATTTCCTTCCTGAGTTTAGACATCTTGGATAAACTCAGTGGTAAATACAAATAATTATCCTGTTGACCAGTGACGTCTTCCTGATGAAATTAATAGTAATCTCTTAAACACTGTTGAGCTCTTTTTCTAACATTACAACACTTAAAGTTCTTACAGAAATTATTTAGAGACTGTTAGAATTCTTGCCAGAGTGCAAAATAAAAGAAGAAAAATTACTTCATAGCTAGTTTAGTCAGGCATTGACTATGCAAAGCCTTTCCGTAGAGTTTGTGTGTGTAGTAGTTCTGAGGTGGCTGCTAAGAAAACATTAATGTTGGTGCTCACTGGTGAGATGGCTAATAAGAGCACTTTCTGCTCTTGCTGAGGACCTGGGTTCAGATCCAAGCATCTACATGGTGGCCCACAACCATCTCTCTGTACCTCCAGTTCTAGGGGTCCAATGCCCTCTTCTTGCCTCTGCAGGCACCAGATATGCGTATTGTGCATGTACATATATATATATACATGGAGTTAAAACACTCAAACACATAAGATAAACATTAAATCTCACCAAAAAAATTATTGCTCACTCAGAGCTAGTATACTAAGTTAGCCACATTTTAAAAAGCAGATATATTTAATAAGTGTTTAGAGGTTCTTCATATCTCATGAAAAACATTGGCTAAAAGATTTTAGCATGGGGCTGGAGAGATGCCTCTGCAGTTAAGAGTACTGACTGTTCTTCCAGAGGACCCGGGTTCAATTCCCAACACCCACATGGCAGCTCACAGCTGTCTGTAATTCCAGGGGATCTGACACCCTCACACAGACAGACAATGTGCAGGCAGAACACCAATGTACATAAAATGAAAATAAATAAAAATAAATTTAAAAATTTTTAGAGTGTAATGTTACATAATTCATTGCTTAGCATGTAAGGCTTAATCCCCATTGCATCAGTGCACTGTTGGTGAGGGTGTTTGTTAGTGCAGTCCTTCAGTTGTTGAGTGTATTTGTTCCTTTAGGTTTCTGCTCATTACATTGCTGCAGTCCGAGTCTAAATGTAGCTATCTCCTGGTTTTGCATATAAAGGTTAAAGTTCTTATTACATTTACTTACTATATTTTGTGTGTGGGCACATGCATGTGGAAGTCAGGGAACAACTTGCAGGACTCTGTTTTATCCTTTTACCTGTGAGTCCTAGAGATGAAACTGAGGTTATCAGGCTTGGAGGCAAGTGTCTTTACCTATTGTGCATCTTGCTTTCCAAGTAAATAAAGTTTTATTGAAACACAATAGTACTCATTTCTTTACATGTATTAAGGCTGCCTTGGAATTTTAGCAGTAGAGGAACTGTCTTACAGAGACCATGTGTCCTGCAGGACCTAAAATACTTATGTTTTCCTTACAGAAGAAGCTTGTCCTACTTAATTAATTCCTTGTAAAAGTGCTAAAGTAATACTTTTTCAAAAGAAAGGATGTGGAGAACTTGGAGGTTTTCTGTTTTAAGTGGGGACTGTAAGAATGGAACACTTTTGGAAACATTAAAAAAAATGACCATAATTTAAAATTTACTTATTTTAATTTATAGAAAAGTTAGTAGAGGAGGCTGGAGAGATGACTCAGTGATTAAGAGCATTGGCTGCTCTTCCAGAGGTGCTGAGTTCAATTCCCAGCAACCACATGGTGGCTCAAAACCATCTATAATGTGATCTGATGTCTTTTTCTGGCATGCAGGTGTACATGCAGATAGAACACTCATATACATTTTTTTAAAAGTCAGTAGAATATTTTGTTTTAGAAAAAGTATTCTGCTCTATGTAAATTCTTCAAAAATTTGTAACAAATTTGTGGAACCTAACAAAATTCAGTCCTTAAAACTTTTATCTGAGTGGGTTTTAAACAAACTGATTTTTGTGAGGTATCTGATATATTAGAACAATAGCCATGAGAAGCTAGTCTGAGTAGTAATTATTGGGAGGGACATTTGGGATGTTATATTTTAAATATTTATAAGTGAAAAATTTATATTCAGACAGCGGGATAAATTAGAAGAAATCTTGCGAGGATTAACTCCAAGGAAAAATGATATTGGAGATGCCATGGTTTTCTGTCTTAATAATGCTGAAGCTGCTGAAGAAATAGTGGATTGCATTACTGAGTCGTTGTCCATCTTAAAGACACCTCTTCCCAAGAAGGTAATAGAAGCGATTTTCACTCTTTCTGAACATTTGGTTAAGAGAAGGAGGGGTAATAATTGACTTTAAATTATACCTTTTTTTTTTTTCAAGACAGGGTTTTCTCTGTGTAGCTCTGGCGGTTCTGGACTTACTCTGTAGACCAGGCTGGCCTCGATTTGTAGATCACCCATCTCTGTCTTGCAAGTGCTGGGAATAAAGGCGTGCACCACCACATCTGGTGGAACTTTTTTTAAATTGTGAAAAAGTTTTTTTTTTTCTTTTTTAACTTAAAGGACTTGACTGATGAAATCTTTTCTATACAGTCTTACTTTTGTTCTGTCCAAAGACCTGGTTGAAATGTAAATAAATTAACAGATTGTATTTCTACAAAAGTCATGATTGTAATCATCTGGATCTCGTATAACTCTAATAGTAGTTACTATTAAATTATAGCTAAATGTGGCTGGAGAGATGGCTCAGAGGTTAAGAGCACTGGCTGCTCTTCTAGAGGTCCTGAGTTCCATTCCCAGCAACCACATGGTGGCTCATGACCATCTATAATGAGATCTGGTGCTCTCTTCTGGCCTGCCAGTGTACCTGCAGGCAGGACACTGTATTCTTTTTTTTTTTTCTTTATTTTTTATTTCTTAAAGTTACATCTCAATCGCAGTCCCTTCCCTATTCCCCCCTCCAGTCCCACCATCCCACCCTTATTCCCCATCCTCTTCCCTTTTTTTTTCTTTTAAGTTTAAGGTATATCTTATTCCCCCCTACAGTTTCCCCTTTCAGTCCAACAAATGGCTCTTTCTCTTATAATAATAAATACAATACAAAACAACAAAGGTGATTAGGCCACAGTTATGAGGGTTATATGGCTTAGTGTACATTCCCAATGTCCAGTCCATATGTATTTGGTTACTGACTTTAACATTCTACTATCTAACCATCTCCATGAGTTTAAAGTTCTATATCTGACTCAACATTCATACTAACTTGCAACACAATTTTAAAAGTATCTTCTTAGATCTATAACACTCTCTTGACTCCTAAACAACTCAAAATTTAATTATGAGACTCTAGCTATCTGTTCTTCAACTACCTCAGAGACCTGAGAGGGATAAATATATCTGATTTTATAGGAAGTACAGGGCCTGCAGCTTCCCAAACTAAGAAATGACATACCTGTGGCTGCCTGGACAGTTCCCATTTTCTCTCCATACATTACCGCATCGATCTTCAGTCGTTTGGCCCCGTTTCTCTGACAGACATTGATTGTAGAGCAGGGGTTATAGAGGACTTACCTACCCTGTCTTGGCAGAGCTAGGTTGTCGACTTACCTGCTTCCAGGTTTTGTCCTTTTTGGACAGCATTCTGTCTACAGTTGGAAAAAGGGGCTTTTCCTACCAAGAGATAGGCTTGCGACTAATTCAATCATCTCCCACTGGAGATTCTTCGATGCTCATCTTGTACTTGGAGAAGAGTAGGGGGTGCTGTCAGGAGTTGATATGTCTTGATATAAAAAAATCTACAGTTACGAAAACATCTTTGAATGCCATATTCTGCGGATCTCTTGAGGTTTTTGAAGAGGCCCTATCAATCTCTTCTATTAGGGTAAGCAGATGTTGCTTGTCTCTTAGCAGCTTTATTTCTGATTAGCTTAGAAAATAACTATAATAGGCTGTCATAGTATCTAACAGAATGACTGGCTTGCATAACCATTAGTTTGCATTTCTTAATTATCCTAAACAGTTTATGACAATTAGTAGTAAAAGGCCGAAACATCACATTTCATTTGTTTTTCTTTACCTCCTAACCCTTCCATCCCATTTCTCTGGGGTGGGGTGTCCTTATATAACAGTTCCTCATCTCAGTTGAGAGGTCGTATGAGGGCCAAGAGCCTCCTCATTCATTGGGGGTCTACGAAGCAGTACCATCAGTGAAAAGTGTCTCATTGCCCGGGAGAGAGAACTACTAAACAAACAAACCAATAAGCAGACAAATAGATAAAAAAGACTAAAAAATAGAAAAAATATAACTAATATATAAAAAGTAAATAAAGAATAAAATTAAAAATAAGAAGTCTATGTCCAAGTTCCCTTTGGTGTGTTAGTTGTAGTATCGATACCTTCTACTATATAGCTAAAATCCTACTATAAGTGAATAGATGCCATATGCGTCCTTCTGAGTCTGGGTTAGCTCACTCAGGATGAGCTTTTCTAGTTCCATCCATTTGGCTGCAAATTGCATAATTTCATTGTTCCTGATAGCTGAATAGTATTCCATTGTGTAGATGTACCACAGTTTTTTGACCCATTCTTCGGTTGAGGGACATCTGGGTTGTTTTCAGTTTCTAGCTATTACAAATAAGGCTGCTGTAAACATAGATGAAGAAACTTCCTTATGATTCCGTGAAGAGGCATTTGGGTGTATACCCAGAAGTGGTATGGCTGGGTCCTGAGGCAAAGCTATTCCAAGTTTTCTAAGATATCGCCAGACTGACCTCCATAGTGGTTGCACAAGCCTGCATTCCCACCAGCAATGGAGTAGGGTACCCCTTTCTCCACACCCTCGCCAGCATGTGCTGTCATTTGAGCTTTTGATCTTAGCCATTCTGACAGGTGTGAGATGGAATCTCAGAGTCGTCTTGAGTTGCATTTCTCTGATGATTAAGGATGTTGAGCATTTCTTCAAGTGTCTCTCAGCCATTAGGGATTCCTCCTTTGTGAATTCTCTATTTAGCTCTGTCCCCCATTTTTTGATTGGATTATTTGGTTTCTTGGCATTTAATTTCTTGAGTTCTAGTAGATCAATGGAATTGAATTGAAGATCCAGAAATAGACCCACACACTTATGGCCACCTAATTTTTGACAAAGAAGCCAAAATGGCACAATGGAAGGACAGCATCTTCAACAAATGGTGCTGGTGCAACTGGATGTCCACTTGTAAAAGAATGAAATTAGACCCGTACTTATCACCTTGTACAAAACTTAAGTCCAAGTGGATCAAAGACCTTAACATAAGACCTGTCACACTAAATCTACTAGAAGAAAAAATGGGAGAAACCCTCGAACTAATTGGCACAGGTGACAACTTCCTGAATAGAACACCAACAGCTCAGGATCTGAGATCAACAATCAATAAATGGGACCTCATGAAACTGAAAAGCTTCTGTAAGGCAAAAGACACTGTCATTCGAACAAAATGGCAGCCTACAGACTGGGAGAAAATCTTCACCAACCCCACATCTGACAGAGGGCTAGTATCCAAAATCTACAAAGAACTCAAGGACACTGTATTCTTAATAAATAAATCTTTAAAAAATTATAGCTAAACTTAGCCTCTGCCATTACTTTAGGGAATGAGTGTACAGGTTTTTTTCTAGATATACTAATGGCTAATGTTTTCATTTTTGCTTCATTTTGTATTACAGATTGCCAGATTATATTTAGTTTCTGATGTTTTGTACAACTCTTCAGCCAAAGTTGCCAATGCTTCGTATTATAGGAAATTGTAAGTATAAGATATGAGCTGATAGTATTGAAATAATGTATTTAAAGATGAAGAGATCAAAAAAGAGGATTGTTCTGTTAGCATTCTCTGTTAATAAATAATTTCAGGAGTCATTGATGGCTCAGAGTGAAGGTGCTTGCTTTGTTAGCCTAATGACTGAGCTTGAGTCTCAGAACTCATGTAAAGGTGGAAGGAAATAAATGACTCTGTAAAGTTATATTCTGACCCTGACTTGAACCCTCAGCCCCACAATAATAATAATAATAAATAAAAAAATTTAAAGAATATTTTAATCTACTCATTTAGTAGAATTTTTAAAGTAGACTTAATGTTTATTAAACCAGTGTAAGCTAAATTAAATTTTTTGAAAACTTTTTTCCCCAGTTTTTCTTCTTAATGGTATTTGTGTGTATGTATGTGTGATTGTGGAACACTGCCTATAAGTGGAGGTCAGAAGACAACTTGTAGAAGTTGATTCCTTCCACCACATGGGTCCCAGGGGTTGAACTCAAGTTGTCCACCTTGGGCAGCAAGTGTTTTTATCACCTGAGCCATATAGCTGGCCATCATTTGTTTATTTTTATTGAGTTAGTGTCTCACTGTAGCCCAGATCGCCTAGAACTGACCGTGCAGCCCAAACTGACCTTGCACTTGTGGCAGTCTTCTTGCCCTAATCTTCCAGGTGCTGAGATTTTAGAATGAACCACCATGCTTTATGTATTTTATTTCTTAAATACTGACAGTAGAACAAATAGTTGGAGTTTTTTTTAATGGAAAATTACATTATTTTGCCTATTTAGCTACTTTATAATAATCATAAATAATATAATAGATAGTGGCATATATAAAAGAAGAAAGCAAAGGCTTTTTAAAAGATTGTTTTCTTATTTACTTATTTATTTATTTGTATTCTGTCTGCATGCATACCTGCAGCCAGAAGAGGGCATCAGATCACTTTGTGGTTGGTTGTGAGCCACTATATGGTTGCTGGGAATTGAACTCAGGACCTCTGGAAGAGCAGCCAGTGTTCTTAACTATTGAGCCATCTCTCCAGCACAGGAAACCAAACCTTTAACACCATTGTTTTCTTTTGGTAATCATTGTATTGAATTTAAAAATATATTTATTTTGTTTTTTCCATATGAGTGCTTAGCCTGCATGCATTATTATATGCATTGCATGTGTTCCTGGTGCCCATGTAGGCCAGAAGAAGCTGTCAGATCCCCTGGAATTGTGGTTATGATCATCATGTCAATATTGGGAGCTGGATGAACTCAGTACTCTTCACAGCTATCTTCTCCAGCCCTATTCATTGATTTTCCTTGTTCTTGTTTGCTAAAGCAGGAGGGAGTTGTTGTGGGCATCATAGTTCATATGTAAATATTCAGTTCCACAGAGCTCCCCTTCTGTGTCTCTTACATGATCAGGCTCAGTGAAAGGAATTGACTCTAGAAGGAAATTCAGAATTGTGACTCAGTTGGTTGAGTGCTTTCCTAGCATGAAGAAGCCCCGGGTTTAATTTCCAGTGCCATTCAAAGCCAGGTGTGGTGCACACTGTGATCTTGGCAGGCCAGAGGTAGAGATAGGATCAGTAGTAGCTCAAGCTCATTCTGGCTAAACTGTATAGTGAGGAAGTAACTGGGGACTGATTTGTATTTCATTTCTTAAGCTCCCAACTTTGAAGTCTCTCTTCACTTCTTCTCTTCAACCCCATACTTTGCCCATTAACACATTTTATTGATATAAATGTATTTTATAATATATTCAGAAGCTGACTGCTACTACTTTCCTGGCTGTTGGCCCAAACTGCCATTGTTTGACATGAATTACAATAGTAGCCTCCTAATTGGTTTTCCTCTTCTACCCCCTGGTCAGTTCTCTATATAGCATCTAGATGATGCTTTGAAACCCAAGTCATGACCTAGGATAGATAGGGCTCAGTTTGTAGAATGCTTGTCTAGTGTACTCAGAGCTCTTGGGTTTAATCCTCATTACTTTATAAAATCAGCATGGTGGTTGGTGTGTGCCTAGCCCTCGGAAGGTGAAGATGGGAGGATGAGAAGTTCAAGGTTATCCTTGGCTACATAGCAAGATCTAGGTTAACTTAGGCTATATTTATATATAGTGTGTGAGTATGTGTGTAGGTGAGAACGGGAATTAGGTATCAGTAGGAGACCCCTGCGTTAGGAGAGCCCTACTTTTAAGTTTGCTAATACTTTTTTGCTTTATGTACATCTCTTACCAGTTTGTTTTTTATATGACACAAAGAAGGAGGCCAGATGGCTAAATTAATCCTAAATATAAAATTGCTTGCTAAAGAAGGACACTGGTAGTTTAAACTTCTTAATTTGCTTTATCTATAAGACCAGGTGAGGTTTTCATTGGCTAGTGGGCTGAAGACAATGTGAGTTTTTAAACAAATTCTGTGTTAAAGAATGTATTGTTTGAATTTCAGTTTTGAAACAAAGCTATGTCAGATATTTTCAGACCTCAATGCTACTTATCGTACAATTCAAGGCCATTTACAATCTGAAAATTTTAAGGTATGTATGTTTTGTTGTTTCTGCCCAATGTGTCAGTTGGAGGAGGGCATTAGAGGGCTATAAAAGAATGTAAGACAAGTATAATTAAAACTTGGATCTTTTAGAAATTATTCTTAAAATTCTTTAAAATATTGTGTTGTCAGGTAGCTTTTAGTTTTATGTTAATTATTTAAATATTTTATTTAAAATTTTCTTCAATGATTTTTAGTTTTAATTATGTGTATGTGTCTCTGGATATATGCACATGTATGCAAGCCAGAGGCGTAGGATCCTCCTGGAGTTGGACTTACAGGAATTGTGAGCCACCTGATGGAGGCGCTGGGAACTGAACTCAGGTCCTTACACTTTGGTTAAATATTTTAATACTTTGTTTTTCCTCCTCACACACTCATGGAACACATTCAGAAGACCATTTGTTTTACAAGGGTATATATAATTTATCTGAGTTAAGAACATGTATTTTAGTTATTCATAGTTGTTTAGAAAGTACCTTGAGGGCATTGGTAGCTCCGGTATGGTGGGTGGTTATGATGTGTGTCCTCACATGCTGTGGGATAGGTCCTGGAGGTGCTACTTGACCCTGGGTCTGCTGAGGTATCTACCATGCTTGAACTGGGGTGAGGATCTGAAAGTTAGCATGGAGGGCAGCAGTCGGCCACATCTTCCAGGGTCTCAGGAGGATCTGAAGCTTTGGCCTGTATTCTTTCCCCCAGAAAATGGGAAGATTGAGTAGACTTAGTGACTGTCTACCATAGGGTGCTACCAGTGGAGAAAGGCCCTCCTACTGTAACCCAGAGTGAAGTGTGTTAAGAAAGCAGAGTGCTATTTGAGACGCAGTTCTTCACAGCTGTGTCCAGGTGCAGAACTGGATAGAAATAGAGTAACAGGACTGGTTTCCCAGTTTGCAGATGTGTGCTTGATGCTGACTACCACTAGCTGAGCATCAGTAGGAGCACAAATGTGGCTTTAGAGGTGTCCTTGATGATTTGAAAATTTGATTGTTAGGAGTTGTGTGGAAGATTTAAGATTTCTAGGAGTATGAGGAGTACTGGACACTCACTGCTCTTGTTTTGATCATGAGTACACATTTAAGAAGGTGGTTAATGATTTTAATGAGCTGCTTTCAAGGAAAAAAATCAATTCAGTTATTAAAAAAAAAAGCCTCTTAAAAGAAAGACCTAGAGCCTGGTGTGGTAGCGCGTGGCTTTAATCCCAGCACTTGGGAGGCAGAGACAGGTGGATCTTTGTGAGTTTGAGGCCAGCCTGGTCTACAAATCGAGTTTCAGTACAACCAGAACTATTACACAGAAGAACCCCATCTCAAAAAAACAAGCAAACAAACAAAAAACCCCAAAAGACCAAGAAGCTTAAGTTGTAGACCAATATTAAGAAAAAGCCAGTCAAATCCCTCCACCTAAGGTAGTAATTGAATAAATGAATATACTATTATAGGAAGATTTTTGTTGAGAAATTTCTTTAGCTTGGGAAGCTGTCCCATGTATTCAAACAAATCCATTGAACTTTTTTTAGTCTTAAATTTTGATTATAACTTATAATTTAGAAGAAAGTGTAGGAAATGTACCAAGAAAAGTGATAGCCAGGACCAAGTGCTTCATTGGATCATAATGGATTCAGGGTAAAGCCTTATTGCTTTGGTTTTTAGTGGTCAGAAGGTACTATGAGATTGTTTTCAGAATGTGCCTCATGTACACTACTGACAACATGAGAGTTGACCTTACTTAATGAAGAAAACAAGTTGGTTTTTTTTCCCAGTAATTTTAGACCTTTATTTTTACTTGAAAGATAGCAATGAATTGCATTAAAAATTTGGGAATGACATATGTATTTATTTTCTTTGCTTGAAAAATGATCTAGCAACTTAAAAGAAAATTCAACAAACCATAGTGGTTATCTCCATGAAATGAAGCTTGAGGCATACTGCCTTAACTAGTCATTCACTGTCTGTTTCCTATTTATTTAGCAACGTGTAATGACCTGCTTCAGAGCATGGGAAGATTGGGCAATCTATCCGGAACCATTTTTGATCAAACTTCAAAACATTTTCTTAGGACTTGTAAATATCATTGAAGAAAAGGAAACAGAGGTAGGTATTCTGTACTTTAAATTTGTTCTGGGGGAGGGAAATGTTGCACAAATAATGTCTTTGTTAAAAATACCTGTTAACCATTAGATAACCCTGAGTCATGTCACATATGACAGGGATTTTCATAGTTCTTACATAGTAGCTGAAAGGATTTGTGATTAGTAGAAAACAAATAATGCACAGAAGCACCTCAACCAACGAAGGGTCTTCATGAACTTACCATAAATCTTATTAAGTTGAAGATACATTGAATACTTGTATGACTGAACCTGAGAGCTTAGCCTAGCCTAGCTTGAACATCTCACAGCGTTTAAATTACTCGTACAGTTAGACAAAATGATATAACAGGAAACCCAGTTTTAAAGAAAATATTGAGTATCTTATGTAACTTACTGAAGAATTTTATTACAAAATGATGGCAACTGGCAGTGGTGGCACACGCCTTTAAACCCAGCACTTGGGAGGCAGAGGCAGGCTGCTCTCTGAGTTCGAGGTCATCCTGGTCTACAGCGTGAGCTCCAGGACAACCACAAGACCACACAGAAAAACCCTGTCTCAAAAACACAAAAACTTACCCACCCTTCCCTCCTCCCTGCTGTAGAAATGATGGTGGTACAACACTGTAGATGTTGTTTACCCATGTGATCAGATGCTATAACTGTTACTGCCCAACGTCATGAAAATATACATATAGAAAACAAAAATTTGAAGTAAAGTTATTAATATTGCTTTGCACCGTTTTAGATTTTTAAAAAGTATAAGTCACTTTACTTTTTAAAGTAAATCACGAGTTGGGGATTGTCTATATATAACAACTTCCTGTTTGCTAAAGCTAGCTAAAAAGTAAACGTACACTTGGAAGATGCAGCATGATGGTACCAAGTTGTGTTCATCCTCATTCTCTTGCTGTTTTCCTTCTAAATAGTTTGTAAGTCTTTGATCTTTTTTTTTTTCTGGTAGTAATAAATGAACCTCTTTGTTGGTGCATTGAGGTCATACATATTGAAGGTTATTGAGAAAGGTTGCCTAATTGTAATAATTCTAATTGTTAATTGTTTTTTTTTTTTCTTTTCATTTGATCTTGAGTTTCTTCTCCCCTACTAGGATCAGGGCTTTGCTGGCTTATCATGTTATATATGATGGATTCTTCCCTATCTTTTCTTTGTTTATCCAGTCCTTTCCTGAAATCTTGTTCATTTGTGGCTCTTGTGATTGAGACTGTCTTCCTTTTCTTGTATATAGGATTTAAATGTCTTTTGCAGTGCTGACTTGGTACTTGTGATGTGCCTTAGTTTGTGTTTATCTTGAAATGTTAATGCTCAGTTTTTAAAAGACAGATCTGGGCAGTTTCAGGACTTGTATCATGCCATGCTTTCCTTCTTTGGGGGTCCCTGAGATATGTGTTACTCTGATATGTCTGCCTTTGTAGGTGAGCTGACGTTGTTTCCTTACAAATTTTACTACTGCAGCTTTGCTTTCTATTTTTGATGTGATGTCTTGACTATATATGCCACAGAGAGGTTGTTAATCTGGTCCTATCTATTGGGGTTCTAAGTACCTTTTGTTTTTAAAAATCTCTGGATTTGTGAAATTTTCTGTCCCTTTATTCAATTGAATCAACTAGCTCCATGTGCTTTTAGTGCTTATCTCAACTTACGTCCCTGAGTGCTTGGCCTTGGGCCCCTGGCCGTGTCCTAGCGTTCTTTGATGTGTGTGGTCATGATCGTTGAGTGCTTGGCCTTGGGCCCCTGGCCGTGTCCTAGCATTCTTTGATGTGTGTGGTCATGATCGTTGAGTGCTTGGCCTTGGGCCCCTGGCCGTGTCCTAGCGTTCTTTGATGGGTGTGGTCATGATCGTTGAGTGCTTGGCCTTGGGCCCCTGGCCGTGT
>CAJQZJ010033886.1:2285046-2306231 GCA_907164525.1 Lophiomys imhausi | reverse complement strand
TCTTGTTTTTGAGACAGAGTTTCTCTGCATAATAGCCCTGGCTGTCCTGGACTCTCTTTGTAGACCAGACTGGCCTTGAACTCACCACATAGATCTGCCTGTCACTGCCTCCCTAGTGCTGGGATTAAAGGCCTGCATCATCATGCCCAACCACATTCACTCTTTAAAAAAAATGTTTTTAAAGGACAAGTCTTTATTTATTAAATATACAGTGTTCTGTCTACATGTATGCCTGCATGCCAGAAGAGGGCACTGCATCTCATTACAGATGGTTGGGAGCCACCATGTGGGTGCTGGGAATTGAACTCAGGACCTTTGGAAGAGCAGCCAATGCTCTTAACCTCTGATTCTAGGGTTGAACTCAGGTTGTCAGGTTTACATGACAAACATTTTATCTGTTGAGCCATCTTTCCAACCTTAGTTGTCTTACTTTAAAATATATTGTGAATTTATTCTTTTTTGAAAAGTTTTTAAGATTACATTTATTATTTTGTATATGTGTCATATGTGCATGTCACAACAGTTAAATTGAAGTCAAAACAACCTGTGGTTCTCTCCTTCTACCATGTGAGTTCCTGGGATTGAACAGGTTATCAGGCTTGGCAGGCATCTTTACCCACCGAGCCATCTCACTGGCCCACATTTATCTTTTTTAGAGGTCTAGAATTGTTAAAGTTTTTTTTTTTTTAGTTAGGCATGGTGATGCATATCTGTAATCACAGCTCCCTGGAGGCCAGACAGGAGGTTCACAAGTTTGAGGCCAGCCTAGGATACATTGCAAGACCCTGTCTCCAGGAGTAGATGGTGATCAAAATATTTAAATCTCAAGAATAAAATAACAATTTACCGATTCTTGTATTTTCTTTCTCAGTTTCTGATTTTGCAAGGTTAGTTTATTGTTTTTTACAAGGATGGGTGGGGGTGGATACAGACTTTTAGATTGTTATCCATTGCAAATGTGTGTGAATCTGTGAATTTTGTTTATGATTTGCCAGAAATCTTAGGATGAATAAATGTATAAGTGGTTTACTAGCATGCTACAGGGAATAGTCATCATTAGGCCATTCTAAGTGATACATTTTAGAAATGAAATAAGAAATTCTGATTTTTTTTTTAAAGTCAGTATTTACTCTTATTGTCTTAAAGGTACATTCTGAATATGGTTTAACTTTTTGTGTTTTGATGGTCAGTGGTTACTACGCTGTGCTGTAAATCGGATGGAGCTTCACACCATGCAGCTAATCATTCTGTTCTGAGGAGCTGTAACTAGAATGCCACTCTTGTTTTTATTGTTGCTTTTAGTCTATTTTTTGTTCATGTCCTGCTGACTCTTTAATCTTGCTCCAAATATGCTTCCCTGTACTCACCTTTTCCTTCTAATTTGGGGGACTAGATACCAAATCAATTGTTACTGTTAGGTGAACAAGTATGTTCTTAAGGATGTGAATCAGTCTGTGATTTTAGTACTCTCCTGGCTGTCTGAGAACATGTGTGCTTGTGTTTGATTGCCTGAGTTTTCTATGGTGCACTTGTCTGATAGACTATTGAGATTATATTTTGACCTAGTCCTAATAAATCAATGCTTTGCTATAGGAGAAAAGCATTGCTTGAGAAATTGTGATAGAAGATCTTATTTAAAATGTCTTATTTCACAGCTAAAAGTTATGAAGTTTCAAGATGAATTGGAATCTGGAAAGAGACCTAAAAAACCAGGCCAAAGCTTCCAGGAACAAGTGGAACACTACAGAGATAAACTGCTACAGCGAGTAAGGAATAAATTTATTCACTAATATGCATTTCAAAAGTTACTTATTTAACTTTGTAGAATGTTAGGATAATAGCATAACTAAAGGGAAGTACATTGCAAATGATAGCCTTTGATGTATAACCATTGAGTGATGATTAGCAATATTTTATTCTGTATACTACCCATGGACTAGACAATCTTGTTAAGAACACATTTTAAAATTGAAAAACCCTATGAGAAGACTTTACAGTGATGATAGTAATAAACCATCAATCCTAGGAAGTGACACAGATGAAGATGGAGATGAGGTTTAGGAAGTGCTGCTGTTGGGAAGTTTATTTCCAAGAAGTTGTAGTAAGAGGCAGAATACCTTCCACACCAGGGAATGCTGGGCTTTGGTGCAATGAATTAGAAATGTGCAGAGCACCTAGGACCCCATATGGTGATTGCCAAAATATCCAGGACTTGTGTGGGAACTGCTGTTTCATTCTGTACCTTGGCCATCACTACAGTGATAGTATCAAACTAGAAAAAGGCAAGCGTGGGAGCTTACAGGTTCAGAACTGATGTCAGGGAGGTGCTAGTTAAGGGACTGTAGCTGTGCAGACCTGTGGGTCCCATGCTGTTCTCTACTATGTGCCATAAGGGTTTTCTCTTAGATCATAGCTAGTATTGTTATTTTTGCTTTGATGTTAAGTCAGAACGTTTAAAACAGTTCAACTATAGTATAGTTTCTATAAAATGTGTAGTCAATCAGGAAATAATTTTTTATCATGATTCAGGAAAATGTGTACTACACATCAGTAAGGGAAGTTGGTCTTCTTCGTACCTTTTTAGATTTATATTCTGTGATGTTGGAAAAAATGTAAATGAGATTATTTGTAACATGCTGCTACTGTCTGTACCTCTTGAGTCCAGTCCTTTTAGTGATGGTACCAGGTTATTAGTCTTCATGGAAGATGACATGTTGAGATAGTCCCTGCATGTCAGTGGCAACAAGCTAGAAATGGATATGTCACTTACTAGTTTAGTCTCCTGTACGCCATGACAGTCAGTTGGAGCAGGGTTGTTCTAGAATGCATTCGCTGAAGCACAACTACACCTCCTCACCCAGGGATGTCTGTGTGGTTCTCTTGTTGCATATGGTGGTGCAGGCGAGCGGTAGTTAAAGGATTGCATATATCCCACAAGACAGTGTTTCTTTGATCTGGCTCTGTAAAAAGTTTGCCAGTGTCTAGTTACAAGATATTTCACTTTTTAAAAATTGGAAGCAGTTAAATCAACATTTCCGATGCATGCCAATCATAAGTTCCTTTTCTGTTATTAAAGAAGTTGGTGCAGAATCTTTAGCCGCTACTTTAATTATCTTATCATGAATAGAAATTAGAAATTTTATTGGGAAGTGGCAGTTAGGACAACTAGAGATAAGCAGTTATTTTTCTGGTTTATATAATTATGTCATATAATCAGTTTATAAGTTATGATTAAATTTCCTTTTATAATTACTTATAAAATCTTTGATAAGGACTCTTTATTAAGTGAGCCTGGTGTATACAGGCAGAATTGCTTTCTTTAAGTCTGTGAAGGGAAGGTCAGTATGTTCCTTGCTGTTAGCTTTTCCTGATTCGTCCCTTCCTTCTCTACTCTTTCCCCATCATCCATCCTCCCGTCTCTCCTTACCTCTTCCTCTCCCCATTTTGATGTAGTAGGGATGAAAGGACAGGAATTCTTAGAGTGGGTTCCTGACTATCTGGTGTGACCGTGGTCATTGTGCTTAACCTTAATGAGTCTAGTTTTCCATGTCTAGATTGAGAGTAGTAGTATTGTAAAGGATCGTGTGATGACTTGGTATATGCAAAATTGTTATTATATTATATAGTTTGGGCTATGGTAAACACTCAGTAAATATTTAGCTGCTGGGCAAGGTTGATGATCATAATGGTGATGATGGTGGTGGTGATTATTTAACTTATAAGAAATGACTAGTTCCTGAAAGGGTAGAGATTTTTTGAGATCATACCTTAATTAGTACTTTAAAATTCCTAAAAGAGAAAATATGCTTAAATACATGGCATAGCCTAGATTGACAGTTTTTAAGCAACTAAATATTTTCTTTTAAAAAACAAAACAGGAGAAGGAGAAAGAATTAGAAAGAGAACGAGAAAGAGACAAAAAAGATAAAGAAAAATTGGAATCTCGATCCAAAGACAAGAAGGAAAAAGATGAATGTACTCCAACAAGAAAGGAAAGGTATGTCATGTCATAGTTAATCTTCTTTGTTTCAGGATTTGGAATGCTGTTTGGATTTAAAGTATTTCCATCATCAGTAGCAACAAACTAGAAGTGTTTTTGTAATAAACATTTTTGGCTTCTGCCTATAGGAGGCAGAGTTAGCTGAGAGGGGTGGTTAGTTACCAGCTGGCTTAACTAATTAGAACATCATCTCTTTACTAGGTTCACATTGGTATTCTTAGCCTTAATTCACTGCAGGAATTCAGTTACACTATTGGGTGTCAACCTCACAGCTTAAATAACAGCGTGTTATATCTGCCTCTTGCCACCACTGTAAGCATGGGTTTTTTGTTTTTTTCCTTGAAAGGAAGTTTATAGAAGAAGCAGTGACTTGCTCATCATGTTTTTTTTTTTTTTTAAACATTTTTTATTTATTTATTATGTATACAGTATTTGCTCTACATATATGCCCGGGCAGATCTCAATGTAGATGGCTGTGAGCCACCATGTGGTTGCTGGGAATTGAACTCAGGACCTTGGGAAGAACAGCCAGTGCTCTTAACCTCTGAGCCACCTCTCCAGCCCGCTCATCATGTTTTTTGTTCCAGCTTTTCTCTTTGAGTTTTTATTTACTTTATATTCTTAAGTTTTAATTTGTTTAATGTGCTCTTGTGTGCGCGCGTGCGTGCGTGCGTGTGTGTGTGTGTGTGTGTGTGATTTTGTGTGGGTGTATGTGCCTGCCCATTGTGCTCTTGTGGAGGTCAGAAGACAACTTGTGGGATTTGTTCTCTCCTTCTGCCATGTAGGTCCCAGAGGATCAAACTCAGGTTAAGTGCTCTTACTTGGTGAGCCACCTCACTGAAATGTGGTTTTTTACTTTTATAGTTTCAAATGCCTAATGTAGTGAAGCAGTTGTTTCAGTTAACAGGATCACAGTTTTTCACATTAAAAAAAGAAATGCTTGTAAATGAAAACCTGGCTTAATCACTGCATATACTTTCAAATAACAACATTGCACAGATTAGTTAACAAAAAACCTACTTTTTTGTATTTTGATGTAATTTCAGTTTTATAGAAAAATTGCAAGAATAGTATAAATAATACCTGTGTACCTTTCACCATATTCCCCACCTACTACAATGCTTCTCTATTTCTTTTAGTTCTTCTCTTTCCACCTTACCTCCAACCAATTAATTATAATAGGCCAGTAGAGTGCCCTGTTCTCTGAGTTATATTCATTTGACTTTAGTAAAAGAATCATGTTAAGAAATTAGCATTGAAAAAATAAATCTTCATTGTTATCCAATCCAAAAATGTCAGATTTTCTTCTTCATCCTTACAGAAAAAAAAAGGAAAAAAAAAGTTGAATTCACTTGTTTTTGGACAAGCTGACTTTCTTCTTCATAAAGTAAAGGACATTGAATGTTGTTGGAAATTAGTGCTAGTATGGCTAGTGAGAGTTAGGTTAGTGTAAGCTGGGAGGAATTAGTAGCTAACTCAGTAAAAATTGAAAATTAATGCCTAAGTCTTTGTCCCTTAGGGAGTTTTTATGTGCTTTGTTTTGTAGGAAGAGACGACACAGTACCTCTCCCAGCCCATCTCGAAGCAGCAGTGGTAGACGAGTAAAATCCCCATCACCAAAATCAGAGCGCTCAGAGCGGTCAGAGCGCTCACATAAAGAAAGCTCGCGGTCCCGGTCCTCTCATAAAGACTCTCCTAGAGATGCCAGCAAAAAAGCTAAAAGGTAAATGCAAGTCATCTTTACTTATAGTTCATTTACCAGCTGATTCTACAAGCTTCAAAAATACTGTGGTTGACAGATTTTTTTCTTTTTTTGAAGATTCAGAAAAACAGAGAAATAGCTTTCTTATTTTGGGGTATTGGTCTCTTGTTCCTACCCTAGTTTCTGTCATGATTCAAGTATAGAAGAATTATTCCAGCAAGTTAAAAGGTTGGCCAAGGATTTGCATGTGTCCACTGTTGGTGTCTGGGGGTGCTGTTTTTATTTTGTTTTTGTTTCTGTAAAATAAATAGAGTTAGATTTTGTTAAAGCTAAAAAAGAATACCCCTTCCCCACAGAAATAAGTATTTGGGTAAGGAAATAGAATACTATTTTATCATTTCTTCAGTGTGTACTTTAACATTTTATATATTTAAGCCTTTTAGTCCCTCAAAAGTAGGTCATCAATGTATTTGATGTTACAGAGGAAATTTTTCTTCAGAGCTGTACCTAAATTTATATCCTAATACTTCATTATTATAATCATTTTCTGTAAAGTCTTTATGAAATACATGACTTTCTCCTTTTGAGAACCACACTGTGTGTGTGTGTTTGCGCGCGTGCAGTTGTATATATGCATGTATTTTTTTGTTTGGAAAAATTTTGTTTTCCATGAACAGATCTTAACAAAATTACTGGGGTCAGATGTAGTGGCAGAGGCCATTAACCACACCATCTGACAGGCAGAGGCCAGGGAGGGCTACATAGTGAGACTCTGTCTCAAAAGCAACAAGTTATGTTGTTTTAAATGATTACCTTGAATAGAAATATCTTTTTACCTCAAAATTATAGACTGCACAGCTTCTGTGCTTTTAAAATTATGTGAATGTTTTAGTTGCCACCTCTAACTTTATCCTGTGGATTAGAGGCTCAAAGAAGTCTATATGTGTGTACATAGTAAAGAATAAATTTGAGTTTGCTGTTTAATTAGTTAGTGGTTTATATACCCTCTTAAAGGTCATTTAAGACATATAAGAACGTAAGCAGTTTGGTAGCCGGTTTCTTAAATGTAGTTCTTGTGTGTGTGTTTCTTCAGGTCACCGTCTGGTTCAAGGACACCTAAGAGGTCGAGGCGTTCTCGGTCTAGGTCCCCCAAGAAATCAGGGAAGAAATCCAGATCCCAGTCCCGGTCTCCACACAGGTCTCATAAAAAGTCAAAGAAAAACAAACACTGACACATTTTTAAGATACTGTCACTTATTGGAAATGCAAGTTTCTTTTGTGCCTGGATGGTCTGGGTTTTTTGTTTGTTTGTTTTTTTTTTTTTTAATTAAAAAAAAGCCCACACACACAAACACACAAAAAAAATTCTAATGAAAGAGCATTCCTGAGTTTTGTTTGTTTGTTTGTTTGTGAATGCATGTGTAAACTCATGAGGAACTGCATCTGTAGACCTGTCATTGTTTTATATTGTATAAATTACTTTTGTTGTGGCTGTTTCTCAAGATGAAATTTTTATTGTGCTAATGAATTTCATCAGAAATGTGTACAATGGATCTGCTGGCAGTAGTAGTATTTTGTTTTAGGAAAATGTTGTGACTTAGGCACATAATACAGATGTCTTCTCCCCCTTTTGTAGCTTTGACAATTTGAATTAGATTTCAAATAAAATCTGAACAGAAAACTATAATGTTGTTTTTTTGCCCAATTGGTGACACCAAGTCCCTTAAAGACCTACTAAGTGAGTTTGGCACCATTGCTGTTTCTTATACCTAGTGCACTTTACAAGCCCCAGTGTTTACCCACTTCTGTAAGAAGGCTGCCACACCCAGAATTAGAAGGCTTATGTGAGTGGGGCTGATGTGCTGTTTGTTACTGTAATGCCCCGCTTAAACAGTTTTTTTCAAAGAAGCAACATGATATCAAAACACTCAACCCATCTTCTGAGCAATTACGTATTTTTAAGGTAAATTTAATTTTTATCTTCTATCATGAAACAAGTTTATTTATAAAAGATTTTATAAAAGAGATTTGCCATAGAATTCTTTTGTATAATAGTTGTCTTTTTATAATTGTCTGTAGGTTACCTTTAAAACACTGGTATCATGATGTTTGTACAAATTTGTTTGAAACACCTTTTTTGTTTTGAAAGATTTGGTTTGAAGTACAGTTTTAAATAAAATTTGAAAAATTAAATGGTTTTCAGGCAGTTTTAACACCCAGTGGTTTATAAATTCAAGAAGCAAAAGTTGACTTAAACCATTTACAGAGTTGAATTCTGTTATGAACAGGAAAGAACTTGGTTGGAGTCTGAGGAAGTTGCAGGGAAACTTGTGGATGTTCAAAATACCACAGAGAATATAATGCAATAAAGGGTAACATAGACTTGAACTGACACTGTTATTTGTCAATCTTGCTTTCAGTTTTTCATTTAGGTACTTTATGTAGTGGTTTATGTATTTTCTCTAATTAATGGATTGCTTGGATTTAACTTACTTTGTTTTTAAGTCTTTTCACCTGTTTACTAATCTTGTCCAATCACAAAATAAGGTGTCTTGTACTTGTGTTTTGGGGAGAAGTCATATCAGTTGTACAGTAAAGCATGTCTTTTCCTTATCCAACACATCTACAGAGCATTAGAAACGAGCCAGTCATGTTGCTTGACACAGTGGTATTTTCTTAGCATGAAAATATTGCTCAGTCTTTTGTTTACCCATTTTATTAGGAAATGTCAATTCCTTAATTCAGAATAATTAATGTGAAAATTTGGTGCTGATACCCAAAAGGCCTATATATATACAGCCATTATAAAAGGAACACATTTTTCTCCCTTGTTCACTGTCTGGGATAATGGCATTTAAATCATCTTTCTTTTCAGGAAAATGTGTTGAATTGAGTTGTGGCATTCCTCATTCCCTAGGTCTTTGGATATCCAAAAAAATAATTGGCCAGAAAGTGATTTTCATTTTTTCAGGCAAGTTATGAAGGATAGTTACTTTTCTCTCTTGAGTACAAAACCTTAGCTTGGTTTTGGGTGTTTATTTGTAATGTTTTCTACTGAAATGGATCCATATTATAACTTCTATAGTTGGTCTTTGAATGGATAAAACTGGCTTCCCTTTGTGTAGGTGGGAAATTACTTAGACCTGATAGAATATTTTCTGGAATTCTTTAATGTATATGTTAGGCTATGTTGAATTTTGTTTTCTTGAATTATAAAAAGCATTAACTAGGTTATTTCCCATTTTTGTTCATGAGGAAACCTCTAGAATAAGCTGTTAGGTTCACAGTGGACTCAAGTGGCACAGCTGTCCTCCCACACTGAGGCTAGATGACTGTCAGCCCTGGAGTTGAGACCAGCTAGGGTAATAGAGTGAGATACTGTCTCACAAGCAGCTTCCCTGCAACTTTAATGGGGTCAGAAACTGAGTGAGTGAGTTTCTTACAAGGAGGAAACTGTTCCTGCATATTTTTTCAAAATAATAGCTTAGCTTTCATACTCAAAGAATACATAACATAATTTCTCTGAGATGACTTAAAGTATTCATAAATGATGTGAGAGTTTAAGGAAAGGAGGTTCCGGCTGTGTAAAGCTCAACTGATGTCCTCTACTAGTTGTGTGTGGGAGGAGATTCTCTGTTGTCCATCCCTGCAAAGTTCTTAACACAGGGATTCCTCACCAAGGCCATGCCATTTGACTTCTCTCTACATACAGATAGAAAGTAACATGTTGGTTGATTTTTTTTTTTTTTTAACCAAAGAGAGACCTGTGGCTAAAAAGGATTGTGATGGTAGTTTTCTTTGGTGCTGTATTTCTGTACTGCTGTGAGTCAGCATGTGGGGGTTTCTGACTATAGAGGGTTAGAGATTAAAGAATTAGGGAGACAGAAAGTCCTGATCCCAAAGGATCCTCTTATTTGATACACAATATTTTTGGCTTTTTTGCTAAATTTTGCAGAAATTGCTGTATGCTGACCTAATTTTCTTTATTGCAGACCATTCCTATGGGCTTAACCTGAGAATTGTATTCCAATTAAAGAGTGTTGTAAGGAAAACTTCCTTCTGACCTATGTATTTTCCCCATTCTTTAATATTCTTGAGTACTTGAAAAATTCCTTAAAGAAATTTTGTTCATGATCAAATTTATTAGAAATATCCTATACACTTTTGCTTTGATGGTGGTGTAAGTTCTGAAAAATTGTATGACCATGGTAATAGTTTATGGTTAAAAATAAGGGAAGATAAACCTCTTGCCAAGGTGACTTAACCTTTTCTGATGACCACAACCATGTGATTTCTTTAGCAGACAAAGTTGTTTTTAAAATAAATTACCACTTTTCTGAAACAGTGTGTTTTTAAAATAAAATTTTTGTTTATTGTTTCCCTCTTCTGACTTTTAGGACAAGCCTAACTACAGGAAATTCAGTGCAGGTATTTGTGAATATAGTATCCATTTGAAGGGTCTTATGATTAAAAACTCACAATAACAAAATGTTTGATGTTTTCACATTTCACTTGCATGTTTTGGGATAGATGTTAGGGAGTGTTTTATCATTTTGGATATTTCTTGTTTTTGTTATCGACTTTCTAAGATTTAGCTAATACATGTGTACCAATCCCGGGGAAGTGTAATGACAGACTCCAAGGTGGGAATGTGCTGCTGTGCAGAGAGAGCCTTGGTCCATTGTTGAGGTTCTGATGCCTCTGTTTATTCAGTACCACCTCATGGAGATCTAATGTAGATGGATTATATGTATAGCTTGGAATTTGTATAGTTTTGTAGACAAAATGTCCTCATTCACTTTCATATGTAATTGTGCTTAGAGTATCAGTGTTTTATCTTTTTAACTTCAATAGGCTCTTGAGATTTTTAGAAATGGAGTAGCGTAGTTCAGTCGGCTCAGCTGAAGTTCTCTATAGTGGGACGGACTCCATGGAAGGCTAGTGGGGCTGCTTTCCATACTGGCACCTTGAAAGTTTTCTACATAAAGATTAGTCACAGACAAAGCTTATGAATTCACTTTTGTTGTTTTTTTTTATTTTAATTAAATAAAATACATTGTTTTCATAGTAAATTTAGACTGCTCATGTAATTTTCTACATAATTTTTTCTACCAGGAACCCTATAAGGTAATTAGATTTCTGCAGCTTTTTCTCATGCAGAACAGTGCTGCGAAGAGCTGTCTAGCCATTGTACTGACAGAGCCACTACATTTTATGTACTTAAACTCTCACAAGATAGTTTCATGATAGGTGGTTCTCTGTTCATTAGCAAATTTCATACTCTTATTGTCTTTGTTAAGGCAGTTCTGTGTTATGTATTTCACTAAGGAAAACATCAGACTCCAGTATACAACAATGGACATCTAGCTACCAACCTGTAAATAAGAGCTAGTTAGTGTGTCTGTTTTGATTTAAAACATAACATGGCATCATCCCACTAAAAACTCACTGGTTACTTTTTAAGGTTTTGTTTATTTTAAGTTATGATAAAATGCTTTTGACAAAAATTTATCATCTTAAGCATTTTTAACTGTACCATTTGCTGGTGTTAGGTATACTCACGTTGCTGTGCAACCAACCTATATAATTCTTTCATTGCAAAACTGAAACTCTGTACCCACTGAGCTCCCCTCTCCCCTCTGCCCCGCCCCTTATAGCCACATTCTGCTTTGTTGCTGTTTGACTAATCTAGAAAGTGAAATATAAAACATCATCTAATAAAATTCTTTACCATTTGTACAACTTGGTGTGCTCTGTGGTCTCTTTAATGGTTTGTATGATGCAATTTCACACCAGCACGTCATAGCCTGGCATACTAAGGTGCACTTAGGAGGCAAACTGATTTTGAAACTGCAGTGGATTAATATTAATGACCATGCTCAGATGCTTTCTGGTTTATTTATTGCCTGTGGAAAGGAATGGAACTTTTTAGTACTTTCTAAGCTTAGTGCTAGCTTTTATATTCATTTTGCTATAAAAAAAAAAAGTGAAAGATAAATTGCTGATTTTGTCTTTTGATGTTGTTTTTCCCTGTCTGAGAAAACAGTGTTTTCAAATCCTTTTACAATGAAGAGCCTCCTTTTGCATCTTTTAAAACGTGATGTGTGTGGCACGACATAGTAATAGAGGTGGAGGAAGAGCCTGGACTGTGGAGTCATGTTTGGGTGTGTGTGATGTTTTGTTTCATCTCACCTAGGAGCCGATGATGATAGCTTCATATAGGGGTGCAGCCACATGTACACTACTGCAAAGGGCTGTCTTCAGTGATACATAAGCAAACATTCAGTATTCTTGGGAACTGGTGGCAGAACCATCCTGTAGTTAAGTAAAAACACAAATTCCAAAAACACTCAATTTTTTTTTTTAAAATAAATCATTACATTTGGTTAACATTTCTTAAACTCTGGTCTGCTAGTATGTGTGTTACACAGTACTAACCACCTGGTAATCTGTTAACTCAGGATAACATTTTGTTTTCAGTTCCTTTTGAAGAAAACATTCTTGTTAGTGCCAGGTGTGTTGGTCCACACTTTGAATAACAATTGGGAAGCAGAGGCCAGTGGATCTCTGAATATGAGGCCATCCTGGTCTACATAGTGAGTTCTAGGCCAGCCAGAGTTAACATGGTAAAACCCTGACTCAAAATATTTAAGTAAAAATATCTTCTGCCAGAGCCGGGCGGTGGTGGCGCACGCCTTTAATCCCAGCACTTGGGAGGCAGAGGCAGGTGGATCTTTGTGAGTTCGAGGCCAGCCTGGTCTACAAAGCGAGTCCAGGACAGCCAGAGATATTCAGAGAAACCCTGTCTTGAAAAACCAAAAAAAAAAAAAAAAAAAAAAAAATCTTCTGCCAGTTGTCATTTACAGTTGTGGAATCCCACTAGTCAAGATTTCTGAAAGGAAATCCTACCATGTGTGGGATGAACCTGGAGAAGAATAGTATGAAATCTTGAGGCATGGGATTTGTTGTCAAGTTCAAAGTTTTAAAAAAAGGTCTACACAGATTAACAGCTGAGCCACAATGTGTACTTTTCATAAAAATGACAATAAAATCCTCTAAGAAAATAAGGGCCAAGCAGATGTGATTACACTTGTATTTTACATGTATTTGCAAGTTGAAATATTTAGTTTCAGATTATGCAAGAAGAAATGTTCCCTAAAACTACTTTTAGAATATATATGTAACTATATGGAATTTGAAAAGGGAAATTATGCTTTGGATTCTATTCAGAAATAACAGCTCTGTGATAATGTCCTCAGAACTTTGACAAAGCTCCTTTGGAGTTCTCAAAGCTGTAAAGCATGAATTTGGAGGAACCTAACTGATTAAAAACTGTGATGTCTCCATACAGCTGAAACACCTCCCTGAATAAACACCTCACTGCAGATAGCAGCTGAATATTCTCATTATAAAAAGTGGTATTAGTTGATTTTTTTTTGTTTGTTTCAACATGTTTTATGGTAGTGTGCAACAGCTAATGGGTATGAGCAATACATTAAATAAAGGGTTCAGGAAACTGCTTTTCATCAAGTTTTCTGTGCTAATATTCCAATAAAGGCTGGCATAGTCTTCACAGGCCTCTGTGAGGTGTTAGATACCAGAAAGCATTTTATTAGTAAGGAGCTATCTTTTCTGATTGCCGTAACATTTAGCTAACATGAATGTAGCCCTGAAAGTTTTAAAACGACATGCGTGTGTAGCTTGTGTTTTATAGGATGCACAGGATATATTGTAAGAATGTTTTCTCCAGAAAGATCTGCAGTATGCCCAACACTGCCAGTTTTGTATGTGTAAATGCCACCAGGCAGAGATACCACTCATCAGATATTTCTCAAGAAGCATCTACATCTGTGTCTAAAAATAGTGGTTTAATTCTGAATTGATTGCCCTGAAAGCATGCTTAATTTGGCTTAAATAGCAGGTATGTTACGGAAAGTCTTTAAGTGGGGAATGATCATCTTACTTGTTTTTTCTCATGATTGACATAAGAACTTGTTAAAGCTTCCCAGAATATTTGCATGTATTTTGGCATAAAATGTAGTGGAACCTTTATTTTGTGAATATTAAATGATAAAACCAGAATTGACAATGTGTAGAGAATGGGGGAAGGTCTGACATTAAGAATTATGCTGCCTACTCTATACTCCACATCTGTTCTTAAGTGCCAGAACTTAAGTGTCCACAGTAGCTATCTCTAAAATATCATCGGTTTATAAACATGACATAGGTACTGACTGTCCTGTTCAGCCAAGAGTTCAGGTGATTTTCGGTGCCAGACTCCACAGTGGAATCAAAGTCCTTAGTGACACAGATTGCCAGTTTTCTAAGAACCTTCTACCTTCTTAAAAGAACTCAGATGATAGGAAGAAAGCCTGCAGTCTACTCTAATTTGGTGTCTGATGTCACACTTGCGCCCTTTAAATTGCAATTTATAAATTTATATTGTATCTGCATAACATCCACTGGGGAGCTGTGGGTCCTTTATCAAGCCTTACAAAGCTCCTGTGGCTGTTGGTTTATCTCCATTGAAAAGTGGACCTGCGGTAGCCTTTTGAGGGCCATAGAAGACACATCCTGCCCTCCTGTCCTCACAGTCTCTTGAGGTACTTTTCTTTCCTTGGAGCTTTTAGCTCTTTCTCTCGCAGTTTGTTGTAAGCTAGCTGAAAGTGATAAACTACCTGGTCCTGGCTAGAACGATGTATCTCTTAACTGCTGAGTGTATACAGTTCCTTTGACCAAACTTTCCAATGCAAGAAGACTGGGGCAAGGGTATGGAAGGCTAGTTAGTACTCTCATGAGCTTATGCATGAGTGAATCCAAATGTCAGACTTCAGGACTTCAGGTAGTTCATATTTAAAGTGATTTTGGTAGCTATAGTTAAAACTTTTATTATCTTTAGTATGGGTAAACTCCCACCGAGAAATCTATTGTCGAGGAACTCAGTAATGGGAGGAGCCAGACCCAAAATGGAACGGGATGGCTTTGGATGGCAAAATGTTCTGAAAATGGAAAACAGTGTGATAGGGAAATAATGGGTGGTCAGAGGGGTGGGAATGCCTGAGCTGAGGGGCTGCTGGTGGGAACAGAGCGCTCCGGGATGAGTAGGCTGGAAGTTAGCATGTCTTAAGGGTGCACAGTACTTTTGCACTGACAAATAAAAGGTACTGTGGCTTGAGTACAGGGAGAAATGTAGGATGGCACAAGATGAGGCCAGGCAGAGCCTGGCATTTTGTGCAAGGGAAGCAAGATGCAGTTTGAAAAGATCACTGAGCACTGTGCAGACAGGATGGGAAAGAGGCAAGAGTAACAGGGAAACCGGAGAGGAGGCTGTGGCTATGCAGGTTAAATATGACCATGTGAGTAAGGTACCTAGCTCTGCCCCAGCATGTAGCAGCTCTTATGTAAATAATTTAAGCACTTATCAGTTTCTCAGATCCTGTGGTTCTTGCCCATAACAGAGGCCCAGTACTCACCCAGATTGACTTTACTTGCCTTCTTATGCAGAGATCTCCCAGCAGATGAGCAGGAAGGACTTCTTGCTTGTGTTGGCCTGGGAGGAAATGATGAAACTGTATAGTACACACTGATTCTGTCTTCAGTTCTCTGGCCTCTGCTGCCTCCGCCCCCTGCTGCACCGCAGAGGGTTAGGAGAGTGTTTGGGAAACTGAGTTGTGGAATTATCTATGTCAAGCTAAGCAGGCTTCTTACAAGAAGCCCTGCTCAAGACCATGCCTGTGTACACAGTGTCCTCGGACAGAGGATGGGGTTTCCGAACCTAACTACAAGAGGCAGAAGCCCTGCCAGACACACTTTGGAAAGCTCTTTGGAACTGTGGTTAGGCAAATATTTTCCAGGGTGTCTTTTGGTTAAAACAGGCTGTCCCTAGATATATTAAAAATGAAATCTCTGGGAAGACTTGTTTGGGGGCAGAGAATTGACAGTGCGCCTGGAAAGTCAGGTGTGGGACCCTCAGAACAGGAGCGAGCAGCAGGCTTAGGGACCAGTCGGGTAATCCTCTTCCCCTCCCTCCTTGCCTCTCCCCATCTCTCCACAGCAATCTTGAGAACTTGAGAGCACTTATGATCAGGTCATTTACTATAGTTTACTGTGCCAACACCCTGCTAGGGACTTGGGTCTCTTCTTTCCTTCCATTCTATATAACGCTGAGATGACTGGCACTATGCCTGGTATCTTTGTTAGCACACATAAAAAGTTTGGAGTTATTTCTAGGTATGGAACTATTGGGTCAAAGAATATAAACATTTTAGAGTTCAATAGTGCATGTTGTGAGCTTTCTTTAAAAAAAAAAACAAAAAAACAAAAAAAAAAACCAAACCATTGTTTTAGACCTGTAGTGTTGGGAAATGAGTATGTACCACACCTCTGCCAGCCCTGAGAATTTGTGACACACTGTTTTAAAAAGGAATTCAAATTGGATGAAATTATTTGTCCCCAGCTGGGGAGATTTCTGGACTCTATGAAGCAGGGGGAGATTTTGGCAGGCTCTAGATGAGTGAGGTAACTGGTTTAGTCATCTGAAGAAATCTGTGAGTCTAAAGCAATCCCACTTCCATAAACCATGCTGAGTGACAGCCATGTCCCCAGATGCTCCATGATCTCCTCTGACAGCTGAGGCACAAAGCCAAAGACACCTAGTATGAGTCTTTTGTACACCATTTCCCCTCTTTTCAACCACTGTACTATTTATAGAAGAGAGAAAATATATGATAACGACAATGCAAGTCTTTGACTTCACCCGTTTTCAATTTTCATGTGTGATTTTGCTGGGTTAGTTTGTGTATGTGCAAATATACAACCCTATGTATGTGTGTGCTGCCAGGTGGGGATAAGTGAAGACATTTTTTAAATTTATTTATTGCTTCAGGTTACATCTCAGACATTTCTTAATTAAAAAAAAATCAGGCTGAGCAACAGTATCTATCCTCTTCCAGAGAGAACCATCAGGTGAGATTCCAGCTCTCCACTGAGCACCTGTGGATGGTTCAGTTTGTGCCTCTTCTAAATGAAGTTTGGGATGGAGTGCTCCAAGGCCCTTGTTCCCCAAGAGCTCATCAGAGGCTACACTATACATTCTTACCTCCAGATTTTATTATCTATAGAAAAAAATAGTTAATTGTTTAACCAGTATTTATGTGATCTTCAATTGGTTCGCGGTGTTAATCCTTAACCCGCCATTATAAATGAATACACAAAAACACCGGGTGGATTTTAACAAGCATAGGCCTGAATTGTATAATCCTAGCCCATCTAAGCTAGCTCAAAATTCTATTACCCAAATATAACCCCATATATACATACGTCCCTTTGGACTATATTATTTTCCACGCTAAGCTGATGTTTCAGGCTACGTGGAAGGATCTTCTTTAATTTACCCCATGGTGTGTCTTCCTTGTTTGCTCCTGGCTTTTCTCCGGCAACCTTCCCAAGATGCTTTCTCTCTATCAAAAGGCCCGTGCACCTTAGTCCTGCCTACCTCCGTCTTTGCCCAATCTCCAGGCCTCTGCATTTACTTAACCAGAGTAACAGCAAACAGGACCAATTAACATTTAGAATGCTTAACACCACCCCATCAGATATCTATATTATCTATAGAGTAGATATTTTATTGTCTAGAGTAGATATTATTTATAGAGTAGATAATATTATTTATAGAGTAGCAGGGATGAGCATTGAATGTACCCACATGGAAGAGGAAAGCATCCCTTTATCATGAATTGAGGCTACCCCAAGCTTGTCAGCTTTTGGTATGGGTTGCCTCTTTTGAAATAGTGGTCAGGTTGTCAGATTAATAGTGACACCCCCATCATTGTCAAAAGTCAAGAAGATACCCTCACATTAAATAGTCATGAGAAAACCACTCAACCCTCCTCCCTTCCTGTCACAGCTTTTCACAACCTGCTCTACCTCCCCTTCACCCCCCAGTGTTCCTATAATCTTCCTATTAGGTCATGGATCTTGGGGCTGCCACTCTCAAATCAAGCCACATCCCCTTGCAGCTCTCAGGCCCTACTGTGAAGGTTAGAGGACAGATCTCAAAGGTGTTTTATGAGAGTAAGCTCAGCCTTTCCCTTTTATAGCTACAAGATAAATGTATGGTCCTACCAATACCTGGCTCCTTCGCACATAGGCTATGCTCCACTAAGTCATGTGACGGGAAACTTTCCATCATTCCCTGAAAATCTCTAAGAGTCAGAAAATCTCCTTGGTAGGGAATTCCTCTAAAGGCTCTCCCTGCCCACCTCATGCTGTACATGAGGGCTCTCTCCTGTTCTTTCAAGCTATTACGCCTGGCATTCTCAGAATGCCCAAGTCCTGATCATGGTCCCACTTGTTCTTCTAATAAAGCTCATTCTTATGATTTATTGGTCTCAACTTCTTTCTCCATTAACCAACTGAACCTGCAATTCATTTTGTTACTACACCACTGTTGCGGTCTGAATGAGAATGGTGCTCAAGGGCTTGTGTATTTGAATGCTTGGCCCCCAGTTGGAAAGGTTTAGGAGGTGTGGCCTTGTTGGAGGAAGTGTGTCACTGGGGGTGGGCTTTGAGGTTTCAAAAGCCCAGGCCAGGCCCAGTCTTTCTCTTTCTGCCTGCAACTTTTGGATCAAATGTCAGCCCTCAGCACCATGCTTGCCCACCTACCACCATTCTCCCTGCCATAATGATCATGGACTAACCACCTGAAACTGTAAGCAAGCCCCCAATTTTTCTTTTATAAGAATTATCTTAGTCATAGTATCTCTTCACAGCAATAGAACAATAGCTAAGACAACCACTAAGACTGAATCAATTTTCTTCACCTCAGGTTATAGGCCATCCCTCACCTCCAGTATCCCAATACCCCTGGGACTGAGTACTCCCTATACTGTCCATGATTGAAAATCCAGCATTGTTGGCAAAACCCTCTGCATCATTAACCTCTAAAATGTTGCATTTTGTGTATCTGAGGAAAGCTCTATAAAAGATGAGGACATAAGAAGGGTTTTGCTAGAGCTATGTTCTGGCACAGGAGGATGGCTGGGAAGGCTGGGACTTCCCTATATAATCCTCTTCAGAGCCAGCAGCATCTCTCTGTGAGTCACCCTGCACACACAAGATGTAGTTCTCACATCTTAAGCAACCACATGAGAACGATTTCAGGGGTGATGAAAGATCCCAGACAAGCTGGGTGTGGTGGCGCACTCCTTTAAACCAGCACTCAGGAGGCATAGGCAGTCAGATCTCAGTGAATTTGAGGCCAGCCTAGTCTACAAAGAGTCCAGGATAGCCAAGGATATTACACAGACAAACCCTGTCTCGAAAAAACAAAAAGGATCCCAGAAAACTCCCAGGAGACCTTCTGGATGTGTGCAATTAAACTGGGTCAAAATATTATGTCACTTAGGAAAGGAAAGGAAAGCTCACAGGTACCTGCAGGTATCCCAAGAAGGACTCTGGGTCAGAGTGAAGCAATGCAGGTTCTTCCACAAACTGAGCATGGGAAAGACATTTCTTGTCCTTGTGCTCCAATTTCCCTGAGTCAAATCAATTTCCCAGACACTAGCCACAGACCAACTCCATAAGAATCACATGACTCTCAGAATTTCAGATCTCTGGTCCAGCAAATCTGGAGAGGGGCCTGGGATTCAGTATCTATTTGCATTAAATTCTGGAAAAATCAAACATGTAAAAGAAAGAAAAGTACAGTGGATCTCAGCCACTCCAATCTACTTTAGTCTGTGTAATTCCCATAGCAGTTTAATTATAGTCAGCAATGCTTCTTTCCTCACAAGATACAGAATAAAAAGCCCATGATACCATTGTGCACCATGAAAAGTTGCCAGTGAATCCTTAGTACCATCAGAGGTCCTGGTGGTGTTCACAAATCCACAATTGTCTTAAAAAGTTTTTCCTTTTCATTTGAAATGCAAATCAGGTTTATTCATGCATTAATATAGCTCTCAAATAATTTTTAAATGCATTTATGCTCCCCAGTTTCAGTTTTCTTTAAAAAAAAACTGGGTTGTTTTAGATAGACCCATAATCTGGGTTTTGTCAACTGTACCCTACCTTCGTTTTACTTTCTGAAAATTAGTAATTTGACCTGAAGTCTAGGCTGGACTTAAGTTCAAGTATTTTTACAAGATTTCATTAATAGGTTGTGTGCACATGGTGTTTGGGTCTCTGTGACATGAGCAGCTATTGATTTTCAAGTCCACTAATTTTTTTTTGGGGGGGGTTGCAATTGGTCGTTGCTTTTTCACTGATTAGCAGAGAACTTGCCCTTGCCTACCCTGTGGTGCAGTTCATTGAAGACGGCAGCCTAAATGCTGGATTCTCTCCTTTAGTTTTCAAAGTCACTCTGCTGTTGGGCTATTGCTATTGTCCTCCAAAGTGGCCATTTATGTTCAGTGTCACATGTAGCTCTTTGATTCTGATGTTTAGTGGGCTTTAGTCCTTCACAGTTCTTATCCTTCCAATTCATTCTTTCAAGCTGCTCCCAAGTACTTTGATAGATAACATTGTTTGCCCCCTACCCCCAGAGCTTTCTAGTGTTCAGAAATAACATATTTTCCAAGCCCCTCTTGTATACATCTACTCTAGACCTGAAACAGCCCATTTTTCCAAGGAGCTTCAGTGGGATTCATTATTAAAAAGACTACTCAGAAGATGACAGATGTCCATGGCTGTATGTACACACACACACACACACACACACACACACACACACACACACACAGAACTGTTGGGTTAGATCTGACATCCTACTCCAACCTATTCCAAAATGCTGTTGTTATCTTTCTTGCTAATTGACTGCAAAAAATGTAGTTTAAATTATTTTTTAAACATTTATATAAGCCAAAACTTATATGTGACTTACATTCTTTTTCTTTGCTTATTGTCCTGTAAATTGATATAATCTTTAAAGAAATAAGTGTGGGCATATATAGTCTATATCCTAATTATTCTCTGATCTAGAAATCTCACTTTTAAAAAGTAGGTCTCAGGAAAATAAATATAACAGAAAATAGAAAGAAAATAAAGAAAAAGATGAATACATCAGAGTTTCACTTGGAATCTGTAAAACAAAAACAAAACTCATAAAAACATGTAGTTCAAACATCCAAAAACAGGGAAATGGTTTGGTAGAATTCTGAGAATTTGCTGGAAAGAGTATTATGAAGTCATTAAATAATGCATAGGATTACTATGCTGCCAGGTTTATATTTATGGTGTTATATTGCAATATGCATATGGAAAACTTGAAATGGAATATATCAAAGTGATAGCTGTAGGTTATATAGGTGATCTCTCCCCACCCTTCCTTCCTTTTTGCCAACTGACTTAAATATGGATTTTAAGATTCTGTAAGTCTGTTTTTATTTATTCACTGTCTATGTAATTTGGAAAGGTGTCTGGGGAAGGGGCATACAGCACAAGAGGCATCGCTAGGCGGGTGACTGAGTGGGAGAGAAGGTAAAA
>CAJQZJ010033886.1:2261600-2285036 GCA_907164525.1 Lophiomys imhausi | reverse complement strand
ACAAGAGGCATCGCTAGGCGGGTGACTGAGTGGGAGAGAAGGTAAAAACACTGGACAGAGAAGGGCCAGGATCCTGATGATGCCACTGCGATGCAGCTCAGCCTGCCTCCACCGTGCTCACACACACCTCTGCTATAAGTGTGCTTTGGCTCTACAGTCTCTTCTTGTCCCCATTGTCACAGACATATCATTTCTGGGGAGTATTAAGGAATGGATTTTGCTCGAAGAATGTATGTATGTCTTGTGGATTAGTAGTGGGGTGATTGTCCAGCCTGCCACAGGAAAGCCTTTGGTAGTGAATGGTAGTGATGGATTAGGCACTGGGGTTTGCCCTTTAAGGACTGGATACTGAACACATTTTCTGGGGTTGTGTTTCTTTGTATCACTTTTCCACGTTCCAGAACCCGCTGCCCCCCCCCCCCACTTCCTCCATCTATACTGGAGGTGACACCTGTGGTGCAAGGGATGACAGGGAGAAGTCCACAAGCAACCACCATCTTACCCCTTTCTATTTGACTCAGTTTCATGACAATTCCTCAAGGGCACATGTCTCTCCATTGTTTTTTCTCTTGATGAGAGGGTGTGTGTAGGGGATGGTGAGGATGGGAAGTCAAGGAGGAACCTCATTACAGAGGATTAGGAATGGCAGGCTGAGACTTTCTAACTCCCTTCTGTAGGCAGCACAGTGGGTTTTGAACAAAGGAGCGATATAAACTGACCTGTAATTTAGGAGAACCACTTGCAGTGTGTTTCGAGTGTCAGCTGGTGTTCTGGCACAGCACCAAAGTCCAAACATGAAAAGAAGACTCCGCCTGTTAACTTAGGCTGGAAAAGTAAACAAAGGGATAGATATGAGACGCATTTCCTAAGTGATTACTCTTATACATACTTTACGAGATCTCCATAGGAACCCACTTCTTGGGAGACCTTATGTGTGAAGAGGGAGCCTAGATAGGTCCCAGGGAGGCTTCATGGCAGCAGGGTGAGGATTACAGACATGTCACAGTGTGAAAGGGGAAGTCGTCCTGGCTGGTAGTCCACGTCTCTGGTTGGAAACAGTTTGTTTTTTAAGTTTAACTTCTTTCTTTTCTTAAATTCTATTTTATGTGCATTGATGTTTTGCCTGGATGTATGTCTGTGTGAGGGGTTAGATCCCCTGAAACGAGTTACAGACAGTTATGAGCTGCCATGTGGGTGCTGGGAATTCAACCGGAGTCCCCTGGAAGAATAGTCAGTGTCCTTCTGAGCCTTCTGTCCAATCCCTACGTTTAACTTAAAATTTAATTAGTGTGTGTGTGTGTGTATACACATGCGTAGGTGTGTTATAGCTATACCCACTAGTCAATGAACTCATACCCAGTTTTTTTTTTTAGGATTTATTTTTATTTTTTATGTATGACCATTTTATCTGCATATATCTGTGCACCATGTGTGTGCCCTAGGAGGCCAGAAGAGGGTGTTGGGTCCCCTGGAACTGAGTTACAGACAGAGTGAGTTGCCATGTGGGTTCTGGGAATAGAATCCAGGTTCTCTGGAAGAGCAGCCAGGGCTCTTAATTTCTGAGCTTCTCTCCAGATCCCATGCCCAGCTTTCATGCTTTCACTGTACACGGTGAGCCTTCTCCTCAGTCCCTCCCCTACACATTTAACTTGCTTTTTATCCTTACTATGCCTTGGATCTGGGTTCTTGTCATTGCCTATAAATCTGCCTTGTTCTCTACTGACAGACACTTAACTTGTTTCCATTTTGTTGTGTTACTCATGTGGTACAATGAACAGGCTTGGAGCATTGTAAGAGCACTTCAAGGAATATATCCACGGAAAGAAAAGCCCTCCTGGTGGAACTGCTGTATGCAAGAGTAGGGACATTCTACAGTTTTGACAGGCTTTTAAATTTCCCTCTTCCAGTACACCAATACTCTTTTTTTTTTTAAATGAGGGATAGGGGGTGTGGAGCTAAGAAGGTGGAGTAAGGTAGAGGGAAGCAGGAACTGATGTTGAGGACACAAGGCCAGAAGATGGAGCTCAGAAAGAACCAAGCCTGAAGGGGAAGGACACATCTTTGATTAATATTCAATGGCCACTCTACTGAAATTATTAATTTGTGAATAGTTGGCTTTGTAGCCTTCTTTTTTCCCCCTATGCTCCCAAATTATGTAGCTCATCCTACTAGAAGCTAAAACAGACAAAAATAGGTTGGATGGTGGAGGTAATGCACATTGGTATACTTGGCCTAAATCACAGCGAATGGACCTGAGCCCCTTCTGGGAAGACTGGCTTCTTAAGGAGAGGGGTGGTGTCATCACGTAACTCATGGGATCTGAGGATCAGAGAGCAGCTTGACTCAGTTGCTGAAAAAAGCATTTGTTGACTTCCCTAGAGCTCCATTTTGGAACACCACTAGATCTAGAGTATGGTGCCCGTACCCGGAGCAGCTGCAGCTATGGGAAATGGTTACTCCCTGCAGAGCCAGGAACTCAAGAGGGCCCAGCAATCAAGTCCTCTATGTGACTCCAAGAAGTGCTCCAGCACTGAGAACTGTCTGCACCAGAATCCAGAAGGGACACAGCAGAATTGATTTCCAGAAAAGTGTCTATAGTCTGCCCTTTCTTGGGCATACATGACTTAGGAATAGAGTTTACCTCTCTGGAGTCTGGACTTCTCCCTCCTGTTCCAGTGGGAAAAGGCGCTCACTGTGCATGTACCAAGGTCTTCCAGGAGATGAGCTTGCTTTTCCTCTTCTCTGTCATGAATGTAATCTATCGGGCTAATAAGACGCCACACAGGCCTCATTCTAAAGGGCCCCTGGTGGATTCAAGATAGAGTCTCTAATAAGCACTTCCCACATATGGGGATAAGGGAGAGCTATGCAAAGAAGAATAGCCTAACGGACTTAGTAATGGTATGAGTCCTGCTTTGGAGGAGATAAAAACCACTGTGTTCACTAATAGCTTTACCATCGTATTTTAGTGTCCAGGAAGTTACACATATCAAAGGTAAATATCTTTGTCAGGAAAGAGTCCTCTTGGGATGCAGGGAATATGAGAATATTGGAACCGAAAAGGGCAGCTTGAGATGGTAATAAAGTCTTGTCTCATCTAGGAATAATATTGGAAAATGCTAACACAAATGATTGAAACTCTCTAAGGAGTTAGCTATTGTGTTGTGGCCTAGGAGAATGGGCCTTGGAGATACTGTACAGAATTCCAGAGGCATGTCGGGCATGGTGGATGAGCCAGGTCTTCATGTTTCCACGTACTAAAGAGGGGAGTTGGCATTAGAACTTGCAGCTGGAATGCAGGAGTCCCTGTATAGGGAAACTGACCATCTATTCTAAGTGGGCAGAGACCTTGCATTGTGCTCTGAGAAGGGGGGCACAGGCTGAGGGTAAATGTGGAGTTGTCAACCTCCCCTACCACAAGAGTCAGGCCAACCCCAGACCTCTGCAGAGGCCTGAGGCTAATGGCAGGGCTAGCACTTCTGCCTATATATTTCCATGCCTTTCTCTTAACTCTCCTAGTACACATAAACATCCCTGTGCTGGATCTTCCTCCCTGAGGTTGGATGTTGGACTGACAGCACGCAGAGCTAGAGAACAGGCATCCTTTCCCTTCTCAGAGGTCCCCAATAGAGCACCTGCCGGGATCAAAAAAACAGCACCTCTGCCTGGCTCCCTCTCTGCATCTTATTTTAACATTTTCTTGGTAACACTGTCCCATAAGTGGGACCTGTGAGGCCAGCAGGCCACAGCCACATCTGTGCCCACTGGAGATATGCCCAAGGTGAGGGTGCATGGCTAAGGAAGGGTGCATGGGTAAAAGACTGAGAATTTTCTCTAAGCTGCAGGTGAGGGGGTAAAGAAGATGAGTTCAGGATGTCGTAGTGGATGACAAGGACTCTAGACAGAGCAGAATCAGTTTCCCAAGTCCCTAACATCAGGCAGGCAACAAAACACTACTTTGGTCTGAGCAGCAACCTCTGGTCTCGGGCCTGGAGCTTCTCAGAGCTCCCTGCTTGTGAAGCCAGCCCAGGGCCTTTCTTGTTCATCGGCAATGCGTTTGCAGTGAGAGGGGACATGATACTGCTGGAAGGGTTGGTAAATAAGGGTGTGTGACAGTCTGTAATGTTTGTGGACATCTTGACCTTGTAAGATTGAAAAGACACCCTTAATGAAGAAATATTCTTGAGATACATTGCCCCACATTCCCACCCCGTCATCGAGTGACCTTTTCTTCCAACAACAGGCTTCTTGCGTTAGCAGCTTTTCCTCCTTCTGGACACATTCTTTTTGACACAATTAACAGCTCCCTAGCCTCTGCCTCTGATTTCATCACTGGAGGTTGCAGTTGGTGAGCAGAAAACAACTGGCAAGATGAATCCCTAACTGGAGTCCTGCAGTGATCTCAGTGGCAAGAAAGAGATACAAGGCGGCAAAACAGGTGCACTGGGATACGGGTAGAAGCTACCGGAACAAGAGTTCTTTGCAGAAGTGCAGCTCTCCTTGCTGGATCTGGGCAGATGCCCTTCTCTTCTCCTAGCTGGTGCCCATAAATCCTGAAGTCCAAGCAGGCTGCTGCACGGCTGCATTCCCACTTACTGCCAGAAGGGACTGCAGGCTGGGTATGGCTATGTAATAGAGTCCTTTTCTCCTCTGTTTCTGACGTTTATATTCTCTTCTGTAAAATAAGCTGGGTCAAAAGCACATGCCCAGACTTGTCTCATCGACGCCAGGGTCCTGTTTTCATTTTTAGAAGTGATTTTTTTTTTTTAAGGGAATTCAGTGAAATAAGTTAGTGTTAGCAGGTGCATGTTAGGTGAAAAGGCACAGTGATCCCAGCGGATGAGAGGGGCTTGCTACTGTACACACTGGCATTCTTCCGTGAATGTAACAGTCACTATTGTGTGCTTCCTGTTAAGAGTTTCTTAGTATCCTAGAATCACTAGGAAGGGGGCAAGCCTGGCTGAGAATGGCAGAGTTCCAGGCACTAGCAGTACAGCTCTCAAGGACACAATTTGTTCCTGCTCTGCTGTTCCTGTCTCTGCACTGGGGACCGGACAGGTTTAGGTCAAAGGCCAGGGGCCTCTCAGATCCTTTTGGTTTTGCTGAGTGGGGAGAGGGGTGAGGGATGGGTGGGTAGGGGGTGGATTCTGCTTTCATGTTGATGACATTTCCCCCAGAAGACTGACTTTGGTTTCTGATGAAATGTCTTTTCAAATCTTTTCCTGGTTACATTTTTTTTTTTTTTTTTGTATTTTGGTTTTTCAAGACAGGGTTTCTCTGTGTATTTCTGGCTGTCCTGGACTGACTCTGTTCACTCTGTACACCAGGCTGGCTTTGAACTCAAAGATCCACCTGCTTCTGCTTCCCAAGTGCTGGGGTTAAAAGTGTGTGCCACCATGCCTAGGAAATACAGACATCTATGAACTGCCATGTGGGTGCTGGGATTTGAACCCACGTCCTGTGGAAGAGCAGCCAGTGCTCTTAGTCACTGAGCCATCTCTCCAGCCCCCCTCGTTACTTTCTTGAGCTGAGAACTCAATACATTTATTATTCTTTCTGAGAAGGTTTTTTTTTTTTTCATCTATATTGGGGGATTTCTGGAAAAGCAATGAATAGCATAAGATCCAGTTAATTGCCAAACCATACAGTTAATATTAAACATATTTATTTCTAGATTAAAATGCTTTTTTGTGAGCAGAGTATTATGTAGGGTTATTTGGAAATGTCTGTTGTGTGTACACCCGTGGATGCCTTGATCTTTCAATTTTATTGAGTCATTAGAAGTGAAAGAATCTTATTTGGTGTGTTTTGATTTTTCAAAGAAAGATAATGTTCTAAAGCCGTAACCTCAAAGAACTAAGGAGCAATCTCTCAATTGGAGCCCATTACTTGAATCTGTACTTTTAATAGAAACATTTAACTCAGAATTCATTGAACTAGAATTTCAGCCCACTTGCTCTACACTGCACAATTGGTTTTTCCTACCACATCTGTTGAAATGTATTGAACATTCACTACAACCTGTCATTAGGGAGATGTAGAAAGACTCAGCCTTGCAGCCTTTGCTGAGTGAGTTGGCCTGTAGAGGTTCTGTGTTTAGCTGCTGTACTCCAAGGAGCAGCAGGCCTGCTTAACCTAAGCCTGCAGAGGAGTCAGATGAGAGTCTTGCTGTTTGATTTCTGGTTTTCTAACCCGCTCAAACTGCTTCAAGGACTGTTTCCTCATGCTTGGGACTTAGCATTTCCCAATGCCTGCTCCCAGCACCCATGCCCCACCTTCTTCCTTCCATTCTCTTCAGAGGAGACTGAGTGTGAATCATTTTCATGACCATTACCATCTTCAGCATCCTCTGCATTTCACAATTTGTCATGTGCCATACTTAAACTAGCTTTTAAGCTTTCAAAAGCAAATAATACTGCATAAAAAGGAGTCCAGGAAAAAAAGAAAGACATATGGATCTAGAAATGGAATGATGTAAAAACCCATACAGCTGCTGTCAGTAGAGCGACTCTTGACTCAGAGCATCCTATTTGAACCCAGAAGGCCACCCACTCTCCATATTAAGACATAATCATTTCATGAATGCACTTGCACCATCAGCTAATGGTGTGCTGGGGACCTGAACATGTTGATAGGGATTTCCTCTGTGGAATATGAATTAGACAGTGACATACAGGCAGACTACATCTGGCTATCATTTATACTAGCGGCGGTAACTGCATGAGGCTAGGTCAGTCTCTTGTCCCCTCTACGTGGTGTAGACTTCCTGACTCTGTCCTTTAGGAGCTTGACTCTTCTTTGTTCTTTTCTGCTTGGTGAGGTGACCCCTCCCCATAGTACCTTAACAAAATCTATTTCCATCTACCACTCAAACACAGTTCCTGTTCTAACTGATAAACTCGACAGGGTTTTGAGGAGACATGAGTGGATGTCTCTCAGTGGTAGTCAATAAACATTCACACTTTGAATTATATACTTATCATAAGGCACACTGAGAAAAACCACAAACAGCTTATGAACCCCACAATATTACGGGTATTATTTCTTGAATGACTGAAAAATCCATGTCTTTAAGCTTAGCAGTGTTGTTTTGAAGGAAGTCATGAAGTGATTGTGGATATCTGTGACTATAGAAGGAAAATGCAAATTTGATGCATGAAGTTCTTGGAGCACCACCACAACTACAGGGAAAAGAAAATCTAGATTTGGGTATAGGGAAGTTCTCTGTACCATGGTCAGGGTCAGGCATGTTAGAGTGGAGAGAGACTGGAAGCAGTCAAAACTAGGTGGGGACTTCTGCCATGGCTTGGGAGGAGAGTCCAAGATTCAGAGTTGAACTGGGTTGAACTTCTCTGAGACTCCGAGAGGACCCTTCACACATCCCTTTGCATGGCCCCGAGAATCTGGTCCAGGACCTAAACCATGGTGAATCTCAGTTGTCAAGCCCAATGGGTCTTGAATCAGCTGTGAGACATGCCTATGGGCACACACCTGGAGGGAATTTTTCCATTAGGCTAATCAAAGTGGGAAGACTGAATGGGGGTGATACCTTCTGCCGGCAGCTAGACAAAAGGAGCTCCGAGGGAAAGTCTTTCAGTTTCTGCCTGACTGCCTTCCCATCTCGTTGGGCAGTTCGGTTCCCCTGCTTCTGACTTCATCAACTCCGTGGCTGCCACTGCCACTACCGCTGAATTCCTTCACTGGTAACAACTCAGCTTTTCTGGGCTTCCAACCTGGACTGAGCACCAGTAGATCTCTAGGGACCCTGTAGGTCTGCAGGACTAGATCAGGATTGCTGAGGCCTTCAGTCTTGTGGACTCAGCAGGTCCCAGGTCCTCTGCCTCTTCACTCTAAAGACAGCCATTCTAGACTACCTAGCCTGTATCAGTCAAGCTAATCTAACAGAATCCATTTTAATGTATATTCAATCTGCTGGTTCTTTTCCTTTAGAGAACCCTAATTAGTACGCTAGCTAAATGCTCAGTCATGCAAGTACACTTTGTCCCTACTGTCTCCCTTCCTGACCTGAAGGTATGGCACAACCAACTGAAGCAGGGGAGAGAAAGGTGCTCCGGAAACCCTCCATGGGCCCCTTATGTTTCTCTCCTCAGTCCTCCTTCCGCATCTTCTCCTCTTCCCTCCTCCCACACTCCCTCCCCAGACTACTCAAGTCCCCAGCTCAGGTTGAAGAGCTAAGAATGGCAATCATGACAAGTGTGGTAGTTTGGATGAGAAGCGTCCTGTCCAGTAAACTTAGGTATTTGAATGCTTAGTCCCCAGTTGGTGGTGCTGTTTTAGGGGAGCCAGTTGTGGAGCCTTTAGGAAATAGAGCCTTGTTGGAGGAAGTAGTCACTGGGGGGGGGGGGGGGGGGCTTTGAGAGTTCATAGTCTGGCCTCACTTCTAGATTGTTCTATTTTGGTTGAAGATGTGATCTCTCAGCTTTCTGCTATACATGCCCTGCTACGGTGAACTCTTCCGCTGGAACTTTAAGAGCAAATGAACTCTTTCTCCTATGAATTTCCTTGATCATGATGTGATATTTGGGACAGAAGGAACAGTTTTGTAGTAAGATTCTTATAGTATATACTGAAGGTATATAATACTGTGTACATTTTTTAGAGTTCTCACACAAACAGCTCCCCCCCCTTTTTTTTAAAGAGTAAAGCTTGTGAGAATTTATTCTGGTCTTTTACATCAAGCTAATTAAAGGTATTTAAAGATAAGTGGAGTTTACAATCTGATGAAGGCATGAAGCTCTCTGTTCAATATGCTCCTATCCACTACCTTGAGAAAGTAGCCCCAAAGACTGCAATACCATGAAAGAGAGCATTCTCCTTCAAACTAAAAGAATTCCACAGGAGAGTTACAGCTGTGGTAAAAGAATACATTTCGAACATACAAAGGAGTGAAGAATGGAAACAGGAAATTTCCACCAGCTACCAGGGTCCATCCCCAGAGCAGACACTCCTAAGTAGCTTCTGTCCTAAATCCTTCCAGCATTTACAATCATAAATAGATGTAACATGTTTATGCCTCTATTTCTTGATTTACGAGCCTTAAATGGAAACTTTTAATTTCCCTCTCCCAAGAAGGAAGGCTCAGAGGACAATGGGAGTGAACATGAAGAAAGTACAGGGATGTATGTGTGTATGAGGGGGTCAAGGCAGAGCCCATTATGTTCGTTGTTTAGCTTAAATAAAAAATAAGAAGGAAGTGCACCTTAGTTCGTGAGTACAACCGCTTGTTACTTGTTACTTTGCCCAAATCTTCTATAGACTGACTTTGTCATCTGAGATGATTCCCTAGTGTTCCCTTCACCCCCCTTTCCTTGACCCCACCTCCCCTCCCACTCTCCCTCTCTGCTTCTCAGTTCATGACAGTCATATTCACAGCACCATGTTTCACCAAAGACTGTGTTCTTCTCGTAGTTCAAACATATATATCTCCACCCTGTCTTCACTTTGAATGTGAAAACCTGTCAACGGTCTTTGTAGAAATGCTTTTATGTAAGTATCACCCACTGGAGCCAGCTATGATTTGAAGCACGTAGTAGAAGATACAGTCGCTTAAAAAATAATTCCAAACAACCTTTCAGAGCTGAGTGTGGCAAGAATACTTGCCTATGAGCATGAAGCCCTGAGTTATGTTCCTGTCAATTCAAAACATGAAGCAAAGGAAACAAGGAAAAAACTCCATCAAGAATTAAAACAGAACAACAACTATCTTTGCTACTGAGGGAGACTTTTCCCAAATTATCAGACAGTGGATTTTCCCTTAAACTTCCCTTCATTTCCATTAGCTCGTGTTCAATGGCATCGTGAATGCATTGTTTTAGTTCATTCACTTTTGCTTACTTAGTTCTTTCAACTAAGATATGAAATAAATCTTTTGGTTTTTAAGTGGGAATATATTTTCCTCTAATACTTGACTCAATATTTACCAAGGCATAACATTCTTGGTAGAAAATAAGTTTCCATTAGACTATTGAGTTGGCTCCTCTTTTTAACTGATGGTTTCTTCTCTTCAGGTATGATTGCATACTTTTACTAGAATTGCTATTTGATAACTGTTAAATTTCCTGAATATATTTCTCAAGTCTCTACTTTTCTTGCTGTATTTGAATTCTTTCTTCTCTCTCTCTCTTTGACAAGGTCTCACTATGTACCCCAGCTCTCCTGGAGCCTTTACATTCTAAAGTACTAGGATTAAAGGCGAATGTGCCACCACAGCAGTTCTGGCCATACGTTTAACTGCTACTCTCTCTTTTTCCAGACTGACCATTTCTCACAGCACCCAGTAAGCTGGGATGGGTCTCCTCTTCAGGTACCTGAGTATTCTTGAAATGGGAACCTGTACAATATAATAGGGGCGTTGACAAGAGAACTCTGCTAGTGTCCTGGGAGACCCCATTTGCCAGCATCAGGAGGGCTTCAGTCAGCGTCCCCCCCTCACCCCCTGTGTGCCTCTGTCACAGTCAAGACTGCACTGCTGAGCCCTGACTGTCCCAGCCCTCACTGGTTCCAGAAAAACTCTTCGTGGCAGAACTCACACGCACACATCCTGCCTTTACCATCAGGCCCCACCATTTCTTCCCTCTTTCCTCCTCAGCCAAGTCCCTTCAGAAGAATTTCCTCCAGTTTCTGGTCTGTTACTGAGGGCTGTACCCTTCCTGGTGGCTAGGAAAAGGCATGACACATTGTGAGTGTACTCATATAAAGACCCATCTTTAGGAGTCAGGGGCTGGGAGTTTTTCTCAAGGGTTAGTTCCAAGATCAAATGCCCTGTAAAACCCCTTCCTGCAGAGTGTATCAGGCACACCTATGGACTGATTTTTAAGGTAGCTAATATATGTTGGTGTCTAGATGCCTAATTAGCAGGAGGAAGATGCTGCTTCTGCACATTCTTTGGCTAATTAGATCTGCTATGAAATCATTCACTTGATGACCACACTAATGAAGCCAATAAAGACCTCTTCTGAAACAGTCTATTCTTCCTACCTTAAGTGCCGCACCTCGCTCAGCTACACACATGCCAGTGCTAACAGATTCATTATCTTCCAAATTCTGATGTCTGTGTTCATGCTCTGTTGGTTTCATTAGATACAAAATAAAATCACTACCTATTAAAATGGCATTAAAGCACTAACTTAAACGGACAAAAGCCGAGGAACCTAGAGCCTGAGCTTCCATTGGGCCTCCCATGTGTGAGAAACTCCTGCATTTTGCAAACTTCATGGATTGGGCCCCACCTGTGCCTTACAGCCTAAACTTGATTCCTTTCTCTCAGCTGAATGGAACTGGTGGTGAGAAGACAGGGTTTTAGCTATTGTTTCAGGGAATATCGATTTCCAGAATGCTGGATGGGAAGAGAAATAATTTTTACAAGTCTAATCCAGTGTTTTCCAAAAAGGTCACTGACAGGCAGGTTTGCTCTGTTGATAGCTTAAGGCTGCTTATAAAAGGGCACTTGAGTGGCTGTGTTTCTAGTGTCCCGTCAAATCAGCGTCACCAAGGTTTAAAAAGTACAAAACAAACATGTGTGCAAAACCATCTTGGTTCTTATATTTGAAAAAGTGGCAGTGATTTGAAGCTCAAAAGCAGTGTGTGGCTCCACCTCTTCAGGGGAGTGAGGGAGAGGGAGCATCTCAGAGGATGGTTTGGGAGAACCCAGCCGGCAGTTACAGAGGGAGAAAGATGCTGGTTGAGAGAAGAATGCTGCCCCAAGGCCACAGCTAGATTAATCTGTAATCTTGGGTCAGTCACTGTGGATGTTAATATGTTCCCCTCACAGGCCACCTTACCTGTGTGCTCTTGGGTATCTTTTTATACATGCATGCACATATGTTTGTGCTTTTAAAAAATCTGCCCCTCAGCCAGGCATAACTGCTGAACACTTGTACTAGCACTTGGGAGGTGAAGGCACAAGATTAGGAGTTCAAGGTTATGCTCGGCCTCATAGCAAGTCCAGAGCCAGCCGGAGATACCTGAGACTTTGTTTAAAAAAAAAAAAAATCACAACAAAAACCAACCAAGAAGCTGCCCTCCAAAGCAGCTGTCTCCCCTATCCCTCCAATAAATAGCACTACTCAGCTCTCGTGGTCTGTCTATAAGAATAAAGACTCAAGGACTGGGGAGATGGTTCAGTGAGTCATCTGCTTAACCTGAGTGCAGATCTCAAGAATTAACATAAAAAAAAATCAGGCAGAGCGACACACGCCTAGAATCTCTGTGCTGGGGAGGCAGAGGCTAGAGGATCCTGGGAGTCTGTTGATCTCTCAGTCTAGCCTAATCAGCAAGCTCCAGGTTCGGTGAGAGAACTTCCCAAGAGGAAAACGAAAAATAGAAAGCAGTAGAGACAGACAGACACTCAATGTTGACCTCTGGCCTCCACATGTGAACTTAAGCAAGTGTGCACACACTCCCACATACATGCACACACATGGACACGTATGTACACACAGCTACACCACACATGCATAATACACAAAGAGAATAAAATGTTTCACATTGGTGTCTCTTCAGATTTTCAACACAAGCTAGAAAGTTGAATTTTTATGTGAAATGTCCAGTTTTGAAATGTAGACAATCGAATTAAGTGAAGCCTCTATGACAAATGTAACTCGGCATATGATGGTTCCAAGAGGATGACCTGTGTGCATGCATGTATGTGCATGCCCGGTGCCCACAGAGATCGGAAGAGAGCGTCAGAGTCCCCCAAAACTGGAGTTATAGGTTGTCATGTGCCATCATATGGATGCTAGGACCCGTCTGGGTCCTCTGCAAGAACAGCTTTTAACTGCTCAGCCATCTCTCCAGTCACAATATGTCCTGCTTTTTAAAATACCATATTCCACTTAATATGTACATATCAAACAACATAATGAGTTTCACTTATTCGTGAAGTTTACACAAAAGAGCAAATCTTCTTACCTCTTATCCCTTTTTGATGTTCGCTTAGCTTGTCTTGGCCTTTATAGAATACAGCAAGAGGTGTGTTAATCTGAAAAAAAAAAAGCTTTTGATGTTAGTAAAAGTGAAAACTACTGTTGAAGGATATAACAATCCCTAAAAATGAGCCAAACACTTGTAAGGATTTTGACATGTCACAACAAATGAGTCTCTGGGAAGGTGACCATCGTTCATGCCATGAGCTGATTATAACAAGAGTAAGGAAAGGAAACCATTATGTATGTACTGTATGTAGTTTGTTCTCATAACAATTTCTCAATACTTACGTTATTTATATGGGCCATATTAGGTCCTGCTGACGGAATGAATAGAAGTGCCAAGCTTTCTGGGAGGTTGACTGCATTTCTCTTACTAATGTCCTACATGGTGAGGTGCCTGCTATGAACTGACTTGAGTTTCCCTGAACACATAGTCTGGAATTAACTGGTATTTGGAGGTGAGGCCTTTGTGAAGAAATTAGCTGAGTTCATGAGAAAGGGGCTTTTCTTGTGAACTTAGTGGCTTTATTTGAAAAGGAGAGAAATGTGTCTTGTTTTTTTTTAACCACTTGAGGACACAGTGAGAAAGTGGCTACCTGCAAGCCTTGGACAAGGCACATGCGGGGAGCTTTATCAACTAGCTTGTTCTTAGACTTCTGACCTTCAGGAGCCTGGAAAGCAACAACCTGTCATTTAAGCTACCCAGTCTTTGGGCACAGCAGCCCGTGAAGACTAACACTTATGTGGTTCAGATTTAGAAAACAGTTGACTGTAAAGTATCCTGTGAAGGAGATCTAGATCCACTGAAAAGCAAAGCACAGCGTATGTGTTGAAAAGTTCTTCTTACTGGGCAGTGGTGGCACACACCTTTAATCCCAGCACTTGGGAGGCAGAGGCAGGTGGATCTCGGAATTTGAGACCAGCCTGGTCTACAAAGTGAGTTCCAGGGCAGCCAGGGGTACATAGAGAAACCTTGTCTTGAAAAACAAACAAACAAAACAAAGAAGTTCTTTCTCCCCACCCCCCGCCCCAACAGTTATTTATTTCTTCAAGTTAGATCTCAATCACATTCCCCACCCTCTTTCCCCTCCCAGTCCCACCCTCCTACTCTCTTCCCCTCATCCTCCTATCCACTTTTTAACAAAATTTAAGGTGTATCTTTTTCCCCCAACAATTCCCTCCTTTAGTCCAATAAAAGGTTCTATTTCTTATAACAAAAATACAATGGAAGAACAATTAGACAACAATTATGAAAATTATAAGGTATAACATAGATTCCCAATGTCCAGTCCATACATATTTGGCAAATGATAATAGCATTCTATTATCTATCTATCTATCTCCATGAGTTTAAAGTTCTATACCTAACTTAGTTTCCATCCTAACTTGTATTACCAACTTAGAAACATCTTCTTAGACCTAGAACATCCTTTCAATTCCTAAACAACTTAAAAATTAACTGTGTCTTCAACCACATCAGAGACCTGAGAAGGATAAATATATCTGAATAAACAGAAAGTACAGAGCCAGCAGCTTCCAAAACTAAGAAATGACAGACAATCGGCTGCCTAGACAGTCCCAAATTTCTTTCAATACATTGGAGCATCTATCTTCAGGTTTTTGGCCCAGTATCTCTGACAAACATTAATTGTAAAGCAAGAATTATGAAGGACTTGCCTAGCCTGTCTTGGCAGAGCTAGGCTGTCGACTTACCTGCTTCCAAGGGTTACTACAGATCAAACTGATTTTCTAAATTGCTAAGAGTTGAAGTAATTTGGAGTTAAGATAAAATATTTGAGTAGGACAGAGTTAGCCCATGCCTTTTAATTCCAGCAGAGACAGGCAGATCACTATAGTATTAGTTGTCTTCTAAATTCCAGAGTTACAATGAGCAGGATAGTGATGGTTCACACCTTTAATTCTAACACTTGAGAGGCATATACCATTAATCTGAACACACTGGAGACAGAAACATGCAGATCTCTAAGTTCAAGTCCAGCCTGACACAGAGCAAGCTCCAAATAGAGAAAAACTTAGACCCAGTGGTGGTGGGGCACATCTTTAATCCCAACACTTGGGAGGCAGAGACAGGCACATAGGATTTACAATGATTTAAGTTTAAAAGCCTCTTGCAGAAGGCATGCTGAAATTCAAAATGAATTGTCCTTTGTGATTTCAAAATACATACACTTAAAGGTATGTTTAGTTCCAAAATATCAAAAGAATTTTTAATCTCAATTGAAAGTTCTTTCTTAACTATAAACTTTCACAACCAAAACACACAGTGTGTATAAGTAGTTTACACAAGCATTTCAAAATAACTACCAGGTTTTGTGTTTGTTACACAAACAAGCATTTCAAAATAATATTCTTGAAGCTTGTTAGCATCTTTTGCGGTGTTCATGAGCCAGGAATGAAGTTACTTACAATTAAATTAATATAGTAAGAAAATGGTGTTGGGTGTCATGGCTCGTGTCTCATGGCTTGTGTCTGTAATGCCCGTGCTAGAGAGCTGAGGCAAATGGATTGTGAGTTCAAGACTAGGCTGATCTATATAGCAAGTTCTAGGCCAGTTTGGACTACAAGAATGAGACCCTGCCTTAGAAACAAATAAGCAAGCAAGCAAACAAACAAACAAACAGAAAAGTAAAGAGAAGAAAACAGTGAAAGAGTGTTGAGTAAGCGGGAGTCCCCAGCTCTAGATGCAGTGGAGGCATGTTATGCTTTTCTCTTGGTAAACACCAACCCTCAGGTCTACAGAAGCTAGCAACACAGGACTAGCATTGTACATAAACTAACATCAGGGCCTAAACTACAACCCAAACTTGAAACCCAGGTGGTGGATTCAGGCCGTGTGGATTATGACTGAGTGTCAGCCAAAAAGAGTAACGGTACTCATAACAGAAAGTGTGATCTACAAACAACAAAACCACTTGGGCCTCCAAGAATGACCGAGCTGACTGCAACCACAGAGCATGCAAATCAGCTACCGTCTGCTTCTTATGTAATTGGGACACTCCACACAGAAAAAGGAACTCTGAGGGTAGACTTTGTGTTGTGTTAAGGAAACACTGAAACCATTAGCCGCTAGTGGTTAATGGAGCAGTTAAACTGAGAAAAGGTATAAAATCAATTTGACAGCCGGGATGTTTGTACACTCTGTCCTTCACCCCCCTCAGCAAACATTTGGTCATCATACTCCTAATGCAAAGCACTTGTGCTGATTCTGAAGCAGTCTTAGGAAATTGTACATCATGATCAAATGTTGTGAGTGATTTCTTCTGTGGCAAAATGTCTACCTTTCAATCCTCAAATCTCCCTTAACATTTAACTCTTATCTTTGAGAAACGTTAAACATGTGGAACGTGGCCTTAGTATATACTCAAGGAAGGTCCGTGAGACAGTTTTCAGAAGTGCAAGACATGATTCTCAGTTCAGTTTGGGACTGTGTGTTTTTGTCACTGTCTTATAGCTAATGTCTGCGGCCTTTAAATGCAAAACACAGCAAGGAACGCCTGTGAGTCAAACCAGATTTTAATGACTTCTCTTTGTTTTCACTACATCTGTGTTTCAGTTACTTTTATTTCTGTAACATAGGAATGGTTTCCCATTTGTTGTGGTGATATATCACTTTTATTTAAAATCAATTTAGGTTAAGTCGTAGCCAGTGAGTCAGATGAAAGCAAATATCAAACACACAATAAGGTGAGTAGTGGTTCTCCATGGGGGCCAAGGAAGAATGCTGAAGGGGGGCTGATAAGGTTTGGAAAGCTCACACAGGATAATAAAACAAGCACACACCTTTTCCCGTATAACCTCAGTAGTTCATATAGAAACTGCAGAAGGAGTCCCTACCCAGGCTGCTTCTCTTTCGGTAGGAATTCTGGAGGGCTCCCCAGGCTAGGAAACTGGTGTTGGAGCTAACGCCTTCCAACTAGGAAAGTTACTGTGGAAATGTGTGCTGAAGTTGACCACGAGCTTCCAACTTGAGAGAGCTTTTCTATCAAGCTCATTCTCAAGACCTACATCCTTGGAGTTGAGGAGTCAGCGGGCGGGGAAGGGAGCATTCCAGTCTCACTCTGAGCAGGTCCTGGAACCACTTGAGAGAACCTGTAAATCTAAAGGGTTAGTTCCGAGCTGCAGGGCTGGCAGAAGGCACTGAACGAAGACCGAGACCGTCTGCAAGTGGCCTTCTACTTGTGGGACAGCTGGGTGATTTCCCCTTTCTCTGCCTTTGGCTGCAAGTAGTGGTGGGCTGTTTCAGCAGGTTTCTGTATCCTTATGCTGCCCAGAAGGGTCACCTGCATATTTGCTACTATTAGGCGGCATTTCCGTGGGAGCCACTGGGAGGAGAATGTGTGGGTGCAGGAGGCTTGCATTTCTATGTTCTCTACATGAGCCTGGCGCGTGGCTAGGCATTCACGGTTCCCTGGAGGACACTGTGAAATGAGGATGCTAAAATTCTGCTGGACCTGGCTGTTTATGGGGAGCATTGGTACCACGCTTCCCAGCTTCTTGAAGCTTCCATCCTTCTCTAGTGGGAAATTACAAGGCCTAGCATCTGTAAATTGCCTAGCAAGGACAGAAAGACCCAGTGCTGGGGGGCTGGGCTTCTGGGTAAATAAAGACTGCTCAAATTAGGAGGAACCGTGGGCTTAAGCCAAATGTGAGCCCCAAATACAGAGTGCATATTCAGCACTTTGCCTTAAACTACCAGATGGATAATGCTGCTTGGGGATTAAGGCATGGGTGGTTTTTGAGGATGTAAGATTGCTGACAGGCTGGGACAGTGGACGGGCTGTGGGCACATTTGCAGCTAGTGAGCACACTTCTCTAAAGGCTTTCAAAAGACCATAAGTAAGCAATTGACTGCCTGAGTGATGCAGGATCCTCGCAAGTGCCGTAAACCACCACACTCCTGGCAGTAAACCACCATACTCCTGTCCAACGTGGCTGGCAAGTCCAGCTGCTGGCAGAAACAGTCATTTAGCTGAAGCATCCCAAATGGCACCACGTCTCTTGGGCCTCTCTGTAACATGGTGTTCCAAGCAGAAAGGCCACGTTTGAGAGATGCGTTCCCAGGGTCTCTGACCTGGTGACATCTGCAAAGGTCTGGCAAATATGCAAAGTGATATTGGCATTGTTGTAGACAGAAACGAACAGCCCAGGGAGCTAGAGATCCCAGAAGGGTGTTGTCCATGTGAACCAGCAGAATTTATTCCCATCAGCAGGAAAAGGCTCCTGTCCGTGTCAGTGACAAATCTTCCCTATGTGTTGTGACTGCCAGCTGTTAGGCACAATACTAAGTGATATATATTAAATCTGCATTCTCCAGACAGGGTCCAGGTGTCTGTAGTAAAGGAACACTTGTATTATTCTTTATTTAAATTTTTTTCTTTTTATTGTTTTTTTTATTTTGTGAATTTCACATCATGCCTCCTGTTCCTTTTCATCTCCTACCTTCACTCAGACCTGTCCACCACCCTTGAAAACTCTCCCAACATAAAAAAATAAAATCTCATACCTTGAACTTAAAAATAAAAAAGTGGATGGGGGAGGGGTGAGAGGGAAGAAGGTAGGAGGGTAGGGCCGGAAGGGGGAGTAGAGAGGGGATTGTGATTGAGATGTAACTTGAAGAAATTAAAAAAAAAAATCTCATTGTGGAAGCTGTAATGTTTCTCAGAGTGTCCCACAATATTCCCTTTTGTCCATACTTTTTTGTTGCAAATATTCATTATAATGACTCCTTGGTCTGGTATGAGGCTTCTGGCTTCTGCTACTTTGTCAATACTGGAATCTCACTGGGACTCCTCTCAGATATCCTGTTGTCCTGTGTCATGGAGATCCTGTAGTCTTGAGTCTGTGGAACTGGCCTCTTCGTGCACTCTAGGAGTTCGTCCATGGGGTGTATGTTAGGGTGGGTCAACTCAAAGGCCTGGTTCTGGGCCTGCAATCTTCACATCCAGGGCCAGTTCTACTGTGCTACCCAGGTAAGGTGCAGGGCCTGCTCTCCCGAGTGCTGCAGCAGGTAAGGGGCTGGGCCAGCTCTCCTGCCCTCATGACCCCATCAGGGCCAACTCTCCTGCCTGCTACCGGTGGTGAGGACATCAGAGAGTGGAAGAGATCTCTCCCTTACCAACACTACCACCAAGCAGACAAAAGGCAGGGCTGGCTTTCCCACACTCACACCTTTGGGACTGGCTCACCCACATCCCCCACATCCAGGGCCAGCTGTACTGTGCTGCCCAGGTAAGGTGCAGGGCCTGCTCACCTGAGTGCTGCAGCATGTGAGGGGCAGGGACAGCTCTCCTGCTCTTGTGCCACCATTGGGGACAGATCTCCTGCCTGGCACTGATGATGAAGGCAAAGGGAAGGGAGGGGATCTCTGTCTTGCCAACACCACCACAAAGCAGACAAAAGGCAGGGCTGGCTCTCCCACACTTGTACCCTCAGGGCTGGCTCATCCACAACCTTCACATCCAGGACCAGGCAGGTTTTTTGCAATTTCTGGCTTGCTTTCTGTCCTGGGAGCCCATCTGGTGCTTGTCTGGTGCAACCGGTGGTTTCCACAGGCTAGCTTCCTGTATGGTCCCCATGATGGTGAACAGGTGTTGGTCTCTGGCTTGCTTTTTTTTCAGGGAATATTAGGCTACCATTCATTCAGGTGTTCATAAGTCAGAACACTGAATGTAGACATAGCTCCTCTCCTCTCTGCCACCTACTGATGCACATGTGACACAGTGGCCACATGTGCAATGCCTCTAGTGGCAGAGAATTATTCTTTATGACTATGAAACAATGAACCAAAACAAGTCTAAGGTCCACTGGTCAGAGAAGATGGAGTAAGGGTGGGAGCAAAATAATCATCATTAAAATAATAGGAAAGTGAATCCAGATGTGGCCAGATGCTTGTCATACAAATCAGAACATACTGAAGTGTCATAAATTCCAAGTTTCTTACACTGTAGAGACATACTGCCACATCAGTTTGATCTTGAAATGAGAAACACACTGGACATTGGCTGGCAATGAAGAAAAGCAAAATATTTTCCCAGGAAGCCTAAGGGCTTAGGTATTCGTTGACCTGTAATTTGACACATGCCTTTAAATTGCAGATGGTTTCCAAAATTCTAAGTGGGGCATGGGTTTGCAGTAGAGAATTTCCAACAGAAGAAGCTGAGGCATAACAAGGAAGCATGGCACAAAAATAGTAACACAGCAGAGAGAAAGAAAGAGCTCCCCACATCAACAAAGCATTCTGTGCTCTAGAAATGGAAGTGGCAGGGACTATACTTGGGTTGAAAGGTTGCTTTTTGTGGGTGAGACCACATGTAATGTCATGACTGAGGAGAAAGGTCTGCTGGTTGAGGGCACATCAGCCAAAAATGGATACTATATTCTTAACTGAAAATTCATCCAGCTTTTTTGGCATGTCACTAAGGCAAGATCTGAGTGAAAGAGCTGACATGGAACTCTGGGAACTCTGAACCCAGACACTGAGGTAGAATATGGAAATGGGGAAGGACTAACCAGAGAGTCATGAAGACATAGAATGAAATTGTGTGGGTTGAACACTTGCTTTATTCTACTTTTAATTATGTCTAAGTGTATGTGGTGGTTTGAATGCAAATGGCTCTCATAAGCTCATATATTTGAATATTTGCTCCACTCTTGGTGGAACTGTTTGGGAAGGATTAGGAGGTGTGGACTTGTTGGAAGAGGTGTATCACAGGGGTCAGGCTTTGAGGTTTGAAAATCACAGGCCTTTTCCAGTTAGCTCCCTCTCTTTGTCTCTGTGCCTTGTGTGTTTGTGAATCAGTTGTAAGCTCTCAGCTACTGCTCCAGTGCCATGTCTGCCTGCCTGATGCCATGTTCTCCACCATAATGGTCTAACCTGGAACTGTGAGCCCCAAATTAAATGCTTTCTTTTATAAGTTGCCTTGGTCATGGTGTTTTGTTATGGTAATAGAAAAGTAACTAAGACTCTCTCTCTCTCTGTGTATATATGTGTGTGTGTGTGTGTGTGTGTGTGTGTGTGTGTGTGTGTGCATGAGGCTAGGTATCACTGAGTCTAGAAGAGGGCATCAGATCACCCTGGAGCTGAAGTTACAGGTAATTGTGAGCCACTGGACATGGGTGCTGGGAACTGAACTAGGGTCTTCTGTAAGACCAGTACAAGCTCTTTACCATTGAGACATCTCATTAGCCTCTGAGCACTTTCTTGCTTCTATCCTTTCTGTCTGTAATATCAGAACAGAGTATGAATGGGCTTGTACTTTCCACTTTATTCAGCAGTGTTTCATAGGAATTGTACATATAAGCCTGAGGTTCCTTATGGAGGTTTGTTGCTGCAAAGAGATTTATCTGTAAGTTTCAAGAACTAAAGTAACATTGCTTTGAATGGAATTTGCCTTTGTGTGTGACCATGTGTACCGTGTGGTTCAGGGCATGCCCAGAACATCTTTCTTTGTAGGGAAGTAGTATACCCATGCCTTATGACTGCAAATAAATGCCATTTTAGCTTCCCCTTCTTTCTATGTAATGCAGGAAAAGCAGTCACCCCTATTGCTTTTGATAACATGGGAAGTTGAAAATGATGGAATCATTTTGAGAATTTGCATATCTTGGTATCATGGGGCTCATACTGTTGTATGGATTGTAAGGTTGGGTCTTGTGCCCCAACTCCTGGGTAGGAAGCAAGTGGCTCTGAAAGCCAACTGCTTCCCTCTGTCTGTGCACACTGGTGTGTGTGTGTGTGTTTGTGTGTGTGTGAGAGAGAGAGATAGATGATGGATAGATAGATAGATAGATGATAGATAGATATAGATAGATAAGTGATAGATAGATAGATGATAGATAGATAGGTAGATAGATGATAGATAGATAGATAGATAGATAGATAGTTAGATAGATAGATTGTGCTCCTTTTCAACTCTATGAGGCCATGCAAGGCTTAGTAGCTGCTCAGAACTGACCCAAACCATCACTGATGTCCCTGCAAGAAACAGCAAAGAAATTGCTGGAACATTCACCTGCCTGAGGGAGCTTGTGGCCTCTTTCACCTGTTTTCCCTCCTTCCTGGAGAGCAGAGGTCTTTGATACTCTTCTCTGGGTGGGAGAAGAATCACTGTTGAATAACTGTCCCGAGATCATCTCTTCTCACCTAGTTTCTCCTAGTCATCCTGGGAAGGCTTTTCTTACTGTTGGATTACCACAGAAATCCAGACCCAGAGTCAGATCACATTTCAACTGAGAACATAGCTCTATAAGGTTAACTCGTAGGAGTTAGATCTGTTTGATTGTAAATTCTGCCATTGAGCATCTACATCCTGGTCCTAAATTTTAAGGAAGTTATCTTCTTCTGTCAAGAGAGAGAAGTTTCCCACTGACAACCTCTTGAAGGTCAAAGACCTGAGGTATCATGGAAATTGTCCTTTTATCTGGTTTAAACAAAATTCTCTTGTTGTGGAGCCAATGGACATGTGGCTCTTACTGGATTTCTCTCCTTCCTTGTGACAATTGGTTCATTACTTGTTTTCAAAACTTTTTTTTTTTTTTTGGTTTTTCGAGACAGGGTTTCTCTGTGTAACAGCCCTGGCTATCCTGGACTCGCTTTGTAGACCAGGCTGGCCTCGAACTCACAGAGATCCGCCAGCCTCTGCCTCCCGAGTGCTGGGATTAAAGGCATGCGCCACCATGCCCGGCTTTCAAAACATTTTTTGATCATGAACTAAAGTCTCACTCTCAAAGTTCTCATAAGTTCTCAAATGTTGGGATCCAAGAGGACAGATTTGTATCCTCTGAGTGACTGGAGTCAGGTGGGGAGAAGGCTCTAAGATATCCACAGTTCCAGGGGACAACTACCTTGGAAGCCAGGGGCAGGCCCACAGGAGACAGAACACTGGCTCTAGCAGGAAATCCTACAGACTGAAGCTCTGTAGGGAGGCACAGGACAGAGTCCGAAGTCAAGGCTCTTCCCTACAGTGGGCTCACAACTCATGGATTACTGTGGAGGAAGTGACATGATTTTCAAAATGCCTCAAGACTATTCGTAGTTTAGGATAGCAGAACACAGCTTCTACTCTGGTTGTGGAAGCTTGACATGAGGCTGTGGGAGGAGGTGACAGAGACAGAACCCCTGTGTCCAGGCAGAAGTTTCTCCAGGAAGTCTTTCCCAGGCACTACACCAGAATCAGCATTGCAAAGTGTGCTTAGATAAGAGCAGTGAAGGTCCCTCCTCTGGAGTTACCTTCAGGCCGCCCAGCATGGACCTAATGCTAGGCTGTGGCATTCATCTGCCTTCTAAGAGTCAGTACCTTCTTCTCCACTCCAGGACTAATTTTCACTGTACCCACATAGTCAAGGACACAGTCTCCTTCCTATGCGACATAAGCCATTTATAGGATGCCCAGGAAACCAGGCATAGTCAAGGACACAGTCTCCTTCCTATGCGACATAAGCCGTTTATAGGATGCCCAGGAAACCAGGC